>LOEQ01000238.1:356632-371067 GCA_001685075.1 Bramus lutescens | reverse complement strand
GGGCTGCCACTGCCTGGCGGGTCTGGACGCCGCCCTAGATGGTTTTTGGAGCTAGTCTGAACTAAGAGGTTGAGACGACAAGGAAAGATTCCACTCCCGTGTTGTGTATGTGCGTCTGAGAGTGAGGAAAAAACCAGAACACCAAAATCCCAGACTCTGCCTCCTACCCTGTTGGGAGGTTTGGGAGTGTTAGGGGATTGGGATGAAAGCTGGGATCCATTTCTTCCTTCACTTCTGGCTTTAAAGTTAAGGAAGAGGTATTGCCTGAAGAGTGATTCCTTGCCTAGATCTCAATAGAGCAGAGTACAAAGGCCTGTTGGATCACCTGGGAAACCAAGAGAATAAGAAGGCCCCACAAGTTCTAGACTCCTCTTCAGGCCCTGCCTGAGGTTTCCTGGTCTCTTAGGGTCAGTGGGGCAGTTCCTCTGGGACCGCATTTCACAGGAGTGTGTAAGTTAGCCTTGCTGGTTTGGCCTGGCCTTGGGCCTCATGTCCTGGCTTGGCCTGGGTCTCCAACTCTTCTGGGCCAAGAAGAGGCTAGATGCAAACATTTCTGAGCTGGGCTCTAAAGTTTGCGCCCTGAAGTTCTGGCCTCTGCCTCCTACCGTCTGGTGCCAACCATGTTGCTGTAGGACAGCAAGTGGCCCATGCATGCGGAAGTGACTAGCATGTAGTAGTCATCACCTACTGTCAACACTGCCCACCCTAGGCTGGGACTGTCTCATCCAGCCTGTAGACAGCTGGACTTAGCTGAATTAAATGGGAGTTGGAAGAAGTCCTGTGGGTTACCTGGATATACTTCTCAGACCTCACCTTTAAAGGAGATAGCAGCTGTAGAGTGAATGCCTTCTCCGTCTTTTGGGGGTATCAGGGAGAACAATCCCTTGTGGGGAGGATGCTAAGTGTTGCTATGCATACTCAACTCCTATAAATTCCCTGTGACTCATGTCCTCTTCCCTCATATCCCAGTTGTGTGTGTGTGTGTGTGTGTGTGTGTCTAGGAGGAGGAACCACCCAGAAACCTGATACTGAAAAGAATCAGCCTAGGGCTAGAGTATTCTGCTTCCGAAAAGGCAGGCACAGGCCAGGATCTGAGGTGCTGGTGTGTAAAGGAGCCCAGCTGAGCCAGACAGGATATGGGATTGAAAGGAAAAGCCAAGTTTGGGGCTGGGATCGTGTTACTGTCCCCTACTTAACTGCTTCCTGTCTGGTCCAAGCTTAGACTGATCCTCATTAGTCTTTTTTTTTTTGGGGATCCTCCCAGCCTGGGCTCTAGCTCCCTTCCTCTCATCAACAGCCTGGACTCTATCTCTAGCCCCAAGCTGGCTGGCACTCTCCCTCCCGGTCTGTGTAGGCCTGGGGACCTCAGTAGCTTGATCAGCCCCCTTCAGCTGAGAAGAAAAGGAAGCTGTGAACTGCTTGTTTCTGTGTGCTGGGGTGCAGGACACATGCAGACCTTGAAAAGCTGGCCTTTCGCCTCAGTCACAGGGAGGTGTCTGCGGCCCTAAGGGTCAGCTGGTCTCTAGGAGGAAGGGGCTGTTCCAGAGAGTGGGTGGAGGTGATTCCCAAGTGGATTAGCTCCATCACAGCAGTGCTGTGGTAGATGTGTGGCTCCTCACAGTGTGGTCATTGTCCCGTCAGGGGCTGAGTGACCCAATGTTGCTGCCAGGCCCGGGGAAGGGGGGGCAGGCTGCCTGACCATGAGCTGCCAGGACTGAGCTTTCTTTGTGTGACTTGAGACTTTGGGGAAGGGGTGGTGGGGTGGGCCAGGNNTGGGGAAGGGGTGGTGGGGTGGGCCAGGGAGCCAGCCGGCTGCTCCTACTGTCCAGGGGCTGCTATCACTGTCCCCCAGCTTACTTTCTCTGCTTCTGTTCTTGCTGTGGGGTGCTGTGTAGGCCAGACAGACTGGATCACTCACCCTGCTTTGAGAGCCAGTCCTGTAACATATGTGTCAGACTTGAAATAATGTGTCCAAACCTCACTGAGTCTCAGTTTCCCACTTTTGTCAAAGTACGAAGGCCCGGGGTCAGACGGCTCAGCGGGCAGAGGGGCTTGCCAAGCAAGCATGATCACCTGAGTTCGAGCCCAGGAACCCACTGGGAGGAAGGAGAGAACTGACTATGTGTTTTCCTTTGACTTCCACATCCACCTACTAGGCAACCGGAAACCTGAAGAGTCTTCTCAAAATACCCAACAAAGCATGAGTGTCCTGGAGATAGGAACACCTAGAGGCTCTACCTGTGTTCCTTGCTCCGCCCTACCACCTGTAGCTGACATCTTTGTGACCAGGCATGCATGACTTCTATGGAGGGACAGTCTATTCTAGCTTGCATTTTAGTGATTATTAATGAGTCAAAATCCTGGCCAAAAAAAGCTGATAGGCAAGGCAGATACATCTAGGTCTATTGGGAGCATTTGCATGTGAACAAGATTTAAGCCAGTATTCCTGGCTCCCAAGTGTCATCTTCTTCCTTCTCCTGATCAGTTCTAACCCACCCAGGAAGACCTGTTCTGACCAGCATTTCAAGGTCTTTTGCCAGCAGGATTGGCTCTTGGCAAAAACAGGCCTTGGCAAGCCCCCTTCCCTTCCTTTGCTGGACGCTGTGGTTTTCATGGAAGCTTGGGGGCCCTAGAGAAGTGCTAGTGGCCTTACTGCGTTCTCTTTTTCCTCCCAAATCTCCTGCCTCTTGACTGCCAGTTTAAACCATGGCTGCAATACGGAAGAAGCTGGTGATTGTGGGCGACGGGGCCTGTGGGAAGACCTGCCTTCTCATTGTCTTCAGCAAGGATCAATTCCCCGAAGTCTATGTCCCTACAGTTTTCGAGAACTACATCGCAGACATTGAAGTGGATGGCAAGCAGGTGAAGGCCAAGACTTTTCCTGCCTGGGTACCCTGCCCCCGTTCCCATAGGGCCCTAGTGTGTCCTTTCTTAGACCCACCCATGCATGTCTTTGCTTCATTTCCCTGCTGGAAGTTAGGAAGTGAAACTGGAGCCCTAGAAAACCTGGATGTACTATCTGGTTTGACCACATACAGGCTCTGGAATCTGAGCCAAGCCCCTTTGCCTCTGGGCTCAACCTAACTCCACTGCAAAATGTGAATGAGGGCAAGACCTACCCCCAAAGGGTTGCCGTAAGAATTAAATGGTGCTTACAATGGTAGCTCATACTACACAAGAATCAAACCCGCCTTAGATTGTTGGTTTTGTGACTGGTCAGTATGGCTCAGTACATACTGAGTGCTGCAAAGATGATCCCTAAGTTTATGAGACCAGTGACTTCAGAGGATCTTGGGGTGTTAGGTTTGGGATCCCCGGGCTAGCTACTCAGTAGTCCTATGTGTCAGGTGGAGCTGGCTCTGTGGGACACAGCAGGGCAAGAAGACTACGATCGCCTCCGGCCTCTGTCCTACCCGGACACTGACGTCATCCTCATGTGTTTCTCCATTGACAGTCCTGACAGCCTGGGTAAGGCTTCGGAGGAGGGGTGGAGAGCCTTTGGTGTCTGCCATCTTCAGAGGCTGTGGGAAGGGAGTGTTGGGCCCTGCAGGTCTCCTTTGCTATGGGGACAGTAGCCCTTGAGGTGGGGGTGGGGGCATCCACCACAAGGGGCTTGGGGCTGTGCAAGGGTACCGTGTGTTCAGTAGTCCCGGTGACAGCTGTGGAAGGCTGGGCTTCTGCCGCTCTATGCTTACGGCTATATCTTTTGGGGTATCTCTGCAGAAAACATTCCTGAGAAGTGGACCCCGGAGGTGAAGCACTTTTGCCCCAATGTGCCCATCATCCTAGTGGGGAATAAGAAGGATCTGAGGCAAGATGAGCACACCAGAAGAGAGCTGGCCAAGATGAAACAGGTGGGTGAGACAGTGTGTGGTGAGGAAGGGTCCTTGGGGGTCAAAAACTGGGATGGAAAACAGCCAAGAGCCAGCCTTAGCAGGAACTGTGATGTTCACCTTCTGCTGTCCCGGGCCTGCATGCTGGGAGAACTAGAAGGCTCCACAGGTACCTAAAGTGTCAGAGAAGTCACCTGTCCAAGGCAATTTAAAAAAACAAACAAACAAAAAACCTTACTACAGCTTATGGTCTGGTCTCTTTGGAATTGGGGCTAAGATGAAGAGCCATCCTCATCCTCAGGGGGCAGCTGTCTCAAATGAGGGTTTGGAGGCTGTGCCACTGCAGTGCCCTGGGAAGGAGGGCATTAAGAATGGCTGAAGAAAGGCTCAGAGGGGTGTTTTATTTAGAGCAAGGTAAGGAAGGTAGGCTCTCCTGGGAGGATAATTAAGGTTTTAATTGGGGACAGATTAGTAAAAAAACATTCTGGTCGCTATGGAGGATGGACTCGAAGAGAGGTTCTCTCAGTCTTTGGGGGCTGTGTATCAGTCACATCATGACTCATAAAAGGAGCAAAATTAGTTATGAAGTAGCAACAAAATAACTTTATGGTTGGGGGTCACCACAACAGGAGTCGAGAACCAGTGGACTAGAGGAAAATGAGAATGGAGGTCAGTTGGGTGGTGGGCGCTTGTTCAGAGTTGAAATGGGCACTGTAGGAATCAGGCTGGGTGGGAAGAGAGAGTAGACAGAATTCGGAAATGGCAAACTTGGGTCTTATGGCCCCAGCCTGGAAGCTGCCTATTTTGCAGGGCGTATAGAGGATATTTATTTACCTCTTCTTGTGACCCCACATCTTGTCTTTGCAGGAGCCTGTTCGATCTGAGGAAGGCAGGGACATGGCAAACAGGATCAGTGCCTTTGGCTACCTTGAGTGCTCAGCCAAGACTAAGGAAGGGGTGCGGGAGGTATTTGAGATGGCCACTCGGGCTGGCCTACAGGTCCGCAAGAATAAGCGCCGGAGGGGCTGTCCCATTCTCTGAGTTTCCTAAGGTCTCTCCAATTTTCCCTCCCTCCCTCCCCCTCACAGGGGCTCAAAATACCCCTATCCCATTCCACCCTTGTAGGGCTCCATGCTGCCAGTTTTTTTTTCCTGCCCAGGACTGCATGAGTTTTCCCAGCCCTACCTGGGGGCTGGTAGGCCCTTTCTTCCCTGCCTCTGGGAACCAGGCTAGTGCTCTGCCCTTCCTGAGCTGGGCCCCTCCTCCTGCCGCGTTGGTCCAGGGGTAGGGCTCCTAGTCCCTTTGGCCTTCCCTGTATCACACACCAGCACTTTATATTTCTGGCTCACAGGAGGAGTCTGGGGTGGATCTTTCTGCTTTGGACAGTAGCCTCACCCAGACTTGACTCAGTGGGAGGGCAGGACATGAATAAAGGTCAAAGGTTGCACCATGTGTGGCAGCTTCCTGTCTTTACTGGCCTACCTTGGCTGTGAGCCTGGAGTCCCATCTTTTTCTCGAGTTGCTGGCTAGGCTGGGCCCCTGTCTGCCTAGGAGGGGCTGGGGGCGGAGGCAGCAGGGGACAGGGTGGAGTCTAAAGGATGAGATCATGTTTGGCTGACTGCCTGGGTGGGTGAGGGGAGTGGTCCGTACCATTGGCTAAACATAGAAGCCTGTGGGTGGCTTCCTTGTCCACTGGGTTTCCTGTCTTCCACGTAGTTTTAAAGGGGTGTGGCCCTGGACAGATACCCTCCTGGAGGGTCAGCTTGGGGGCACAGGAAGCAAGCAAGGCGCAAGCAAGAGGCTTTTGCATAGAACGGCATTTTGTTTTTCTTGAAGCAGCTCAGCGATAGACTGCTTGTCTAGCATATTCGCGGCTGTGGGTTCAATCCCCAGTACTGCGAAGGAGACGGAAAAAAAAAAAGCTTTTCTTCCTCCCCCTTCCTCCAAAATTTAGCAGCTTGGGTTAATTTTCCCTAGCAGAGGAAGGGGTGGAACGGTTGGGGATGTAAACGTCCCGGCCTTCCTGTCTCGCCGGGACAGGTGAGCTGGGTTCTGAGGAATAGGCAGCAATAAGGCTTGGCTGGTGTGAGAAGGCGGCAGCTGTGTCTTCAGAGCTCATTTCTCCACTCTGGCTCCACTTGGAAGGACAGGCCTCCTTCACCCTCCCGCTCCTGGGGGAGATTTTGGTGGCGGTGGGGCCCTAGGAAGAGGAGACATACATGGTTTTCTTTGCCTCTTCTTCCCACAGCAGCACCTCCCCCCCGCCCCTCGGACCACCACAGCCCATCCATACCTGAGGTAGAGGGGCTGAGTTTGCTCAGACCTTGGAGTAAGTCCTGTCCCTGCTGCAGGTCCAGTTTCGCAGGAAAGGGGCATCCAGTATACCCCCCGTTTTCTTTACAGAACTCCAGGAATCTGTGGGGTACAGGGACATTGGCATGGGGAGCTGTTCAGGACTGGCTGAAGAGCAGAGGCAGAAGGCAGAGTGGCTCAACTTCACTTAATTCAGGGTGGGCATTGTGAACACCAACGCATCTGAGGACTAACGGAGTGTAAGTGCTTAGTAGAGACACACCTGTCCTAGGCTGGGACTCGTGGTCACCAAGAGCAATTATGGGGTGGGAATGCTTACGTTTTCCAGTCCGGGTCATGGCCTAGGAGGAGGGGGTTGCCCACTACGATGAGCAAAGCCTTGGCCCGGGTCACAGCCACATTGAACCTCTGGAAGGAAGAAGTGGTGATGTTATGGAAGGAACAGGCCCAGAGGACACGTTCATGCCACCCACAAGCCTGCAAACCTTGGGGTTCTTAAGGAAACCGAGGTTAAAGTCCAGATCCAGCTGCACAAAGCTCTGGCTGCTCCGGACGGTGGAGATGAGGATGACGCTTCGTTCTTGGCCTTGGAATTCTTCCACGGAGCCCACCTAGAGTGCAGAGGCAGGCCTTAAGACCTAAGAGGAGCCATGGCAACAACCCCCACTCTAGGGGGCAAAGCTGCCAGGAAGGTACAGACAGGCCACTGGTTACTTGTAGATCATCTGAGGGGAGTGCGGGGCCAGGAAGAGGCCAGGTCTGCCTGCTGTGGAGGCCTCAAGAACAGAGCCAGTTATAGGGTGGGGCCTGGAAAGGATTCAAATCCAATCAAGTGGCAGGCACCACAAAGAAAGCCCCAAGCAGAATTCTCTTTTCTGGAGACACAGTCACTAATTTGGTCGGGATTTCTGAGGGAGAGGCCTGTACACATAAAGCAGTGGTTTTTCAACCCTGGCTCCACACATCAGGTTCACCTGTGGAGCTACAAAACAAAACAAAAAAGCCAGGTGGTGATGGTGCTTATAATCCCAGCACTCGGGAGGCAGAGACAGGCAGATCTCTTGAGTTTGAGGCCAACCTGGTCTGCAGAGCAAGTTCCAGGACAGCCAGGTTACCTATACCGAGAAACCCTGTCTTGAAAGCCAACAATAAATAATAAATAACAATAACAAAAACCCAGTCTGGCTTTTCCTCCAGACAGCTAACTGGCTGGGTGGGACCCAGGCAGTGGCATTATTAAAGTTCTCCACGTGATTTTTATCTGAATCAGTGTTGAGCTGCCCCTTCAGACCAAGAGTTAAGCTACAGAGGGAGCGAGGAGACATCACATGACAGGCAGGGTTGGTCTAGAGAGTTTGGACTTCATCCTTAGGGCAGAGGCCACACACCTGACTGATAAGACATGGTGCTTGCTCTCAGAACTACCTGGGGAAACCCCAGTTTCATTCCGAGGAAACAGGGTGGGACGGGACACAACACAGACTGACGTCAGAGGCACATGGAAGGCTGGGAGAGAACATGGGAAGTATGTCACCTTTAACTCCTTGATGTCATCCAGTCCTCGAAGCTCCCGGTCAAGTTTGGTGATGCAGTAACGGATTTTTTCTACCTGGAGGGAGGGCAGAGCTGCCTTTCTCTCATGCCCTCACCCTCACAGAGAGGGAGGCAGAGGCCGGCAGCTGGCTAGGGTGCCAGCGGGCAGAGAGAGTCCTAGTCTTGGACTGAGGGCCTAACCTGCTTCCGGTATGGGGAGATGACGCCCACGCTCTTGGGGCTCAGGCGGGCTTTCCCCTTCTTGGAGGAAGGGGCCAGCAGCTGTTTCAGGTATGATGTCACTGTGGCGGCCTCTTCAGGGTTGAAGAAGGATGGGCTATTGCCCTCTCGCTCATCTTTGCCCATTACACCGTGGAAGATGATGGGAAAGCCCTGGACATGACAAAGCAAGAGGAAACCCCTCAGGCTGATCTCCCTCCTCCCCACCTAGGGACTCAAGGGTTCCAGCCAGTGACAAACAAAGGGAGGGTTCGGTGCCTTCCGGAGGAGGGCGCCCCTGTTAGGCCTCACCTGCCGAGGCAGCCCCTCCCAGCGGCAGAACCTTTCTCGATCCATCACATCANTACTCTGTCTCCTCCTCTGTCTATAACCAAGTCTAATCGAGCTGCCCGTATGCTACCTTTCTCGATCCATCACATCAGCACAGGCCTGCAGCTCCCCATCGTAGTACAGCTGGTTAGGGATGTCCAGGATGGTGGGGTGAGACCTAGGAGGCAGGAGGAGAAAGAACAAGATCCAGGCCCCTCGGGGGAGCCCTGCTCCACCCGCTCCCCACCCCAGTCTCTGGTCCTCCAGCCATGCCATTTAAAAAATTTTAAATTCCTTTAAAAAATTTCTTTTAAAAGGATTGGAGAGTGAGGGGGAGGGGAATTGGGGGGGATGGGAGGGAAATGGGAGGATGGGAGGAGGTGGAAATTTTTAATAATAAAAGTTAATAAAAAAAATCCAAGAATTTAGCACCCATTCTCAGGTTTTAGTTTGCCAAACGAGGGCAGTCCAAAAACAAATTATCAGCACTATTTAATTAGGTTAAAGCCCCCAAATGAAAGCATCGACACAAAAGCGTTTACAGACTTTTACAGTTATCACTGTGTGGTGCGGGTCGTGCCATGCCATGTGTGTGGAGGTCAGAGGACAACCTTGCGGAGCCAGTTCTCTCCTTCCACCCGTAAGTAGGATCACAGGTTCAGGAAATTCCACTTGGGTTGCTAGGTATGTGTTGTGTACAGCAAGTACTGCAGCTAAGACTAGCCTTTAAACTTTGAATCCTCCTGTCTCACCCAGCCTCCAAATGCTGGGATTAAGGTGCTTACAACGACAGCCCATCTTATATTTACTCAACCCCGTTGTTTTTTGTTGTTGCTTTTGGTTTTTTGAGATAGGGTTTCTCTGTGTAACAGCACTAGCTATCCTGGATCTAGTTCTTATAGACCAGGCTGGCCTCGAACTCACAGAGATCCTCCTGCCTCTGTCTTCTGAGTGCTGGGATTAAAGGAGAGAGCCACAATGGTTTGGTTTTACTCAACTCTTAAAAGATTTTTATTCTTTTTAATTATGTGTATGTGAGTGTGCATGTGTGTGTGCTTGTATGTGGTTATGGTGTGTGGGGCATGGAGGCCAGAGATGCCAGATCCCCCTGGAGTTACAGTTAGAGGTGGCTATGAGCCACTTGACATGGGTGCTAAACACAGGTCCTCTGCAACACTTTAACTGCGGAGACATTTGTCCAGTCCCAGATTTATCAAGCTCTTATTGACAGTCTAGAACTCACACCTAAGCACTGGCATTACATAAAGAAGTACACAAAATTTTGAGGGTGGTGTGCACCTAAAATCCTAGCTACTCAGGAGGTTGAGGCAGGATTGCTCGATCCAAGGGTTAAGATCAGCCTAGGCAACACTGGCAGACCTCGTCTCAAAGGGGACAGGAGAGTTAGGGATTGTACATTAGTGGTAAAACACTTGAAGGCAATATGCAAGGTCCTGGGCTCAAGTCCCAGTACCCAACAAAAAATAAAAACCACAAGTATATAGGCCTGAGTTGAATATGCAATTCAACTAGCAATGGTTTTACGGAAAAACTTATGTTCCCTGCCTTTGTTTTTTCTTGTTGGGTTGCTTAGAAACTTAGACCCATCCAGACACATTCTGGTCTGGCGACCTCCGGTATGCAGATAAACCATTGGTCCAAGAAGCAGCGTCCTGCTCAGTCAATCACAAGGCTGTAAGAGGGCTCTTTCACCTGACAAGCAGCAGAGGCGGGGGCGGTGATACCTGTAGTTGCGGAGTAGTTTGGTGATGAACTGGGGGTCATAGCCATTGGGGCCCTTCTTATACAAGGAGTTGTAGGTGAGCAGGCGCTCTAGCAGAGAGTAGCCTAGTCCATGCTTCTGTGCCAGCGGCGAACGAAGCACAGGCCCCAGCTGCCGAGGGTCTCCTGCCAGCACCAGCTGCCCTCCTGGATTGCCCGTTTCCTTGACATCCATCAGTCCTGAGAGGCCCGGGAGAAAGGTTAAATGGTGGGCCTTACCCAGTTGGTGTGGGGTGGTGTACCTACTGCCCATGCTGAGCCCCCTCACCTGCTATGGCCACCAGACTCTCAGGCTCCATGCAGTGGCCAGCCTCATCGATGAAGATGTGTGTGAAGTGATCGATGGGAAACTGGGCTGACACCAACCTGGGAGTGTCAGGCCAAGCAGGGGTCATTCCCAGGCACCCAGCTACCAATCCTCAACTCTGGCCCTTCATTTTTACCCTGCCCTTAGGAGCCCTTCCTCTTTCCCTAGCACTATACCCTTTTACTTTTTACTAACAAGTGAGAAACAAATCCTGTCCATCCCTTACCTGCTGGCCGTAATGAGGGTGGTGATTAAGACCCGATATTGCTGGAGATGCTTCTTGGCGGGATATACATACTCTCCTTTCTTAGCATCCCAGTTACAGCAGGTCTGTGGGTTATGGAAGGATGGGAAATCAGATTGGCTCTTTCTCACTCTCACCCTGGCTCTGGACCTCCATCACTTATTACCTGCCTCCCTCCCTATGCAAAAAAGGAAACTTAAGTCCCCAGAGGAGCCCTGACCAACCCGAAGCCATGCAGCAAGTCTTAGGTGCTCTGAGAACCTCCCAGGCATCCACTGTCCCTTGGCCCTCTACTTCCTATATACCTTAATGTCCTCAGGTACCATTCGGATGTCCCTGCTGGGGGCCAGGAGACGGTAGATGGAGCTGGGCAGATGAACCCGGAGGCGCTGACAGAGGAGGTCAGCCCCTGAGTTGGATGGCGTACAGGCCAGGATGTGGGCTTTGGGCAAGAGCTTCACTACCTGAGACGAAGAAAAGGATAGTATGGGCAGAAGCTTCCAATGCCACGGGACTCGGGCTGCATTTGCCTCCCAGATGCCTGCTTGTCTAGAAGACACTTTGATATTGGATATTGGTAAATTCACATCTGTGTGTTTACAAGTCAACACTCAACAGTCATAATGACCCTAAGTCCCTACCTCCTCTTTGGGTGACTGTTCAGGTGTGGGAATATTCCAGATGACTGGAGGGAATCAAAACTGCAGACAAATGTTGGGGGGGGGNGGGGGGGGTGCATAATTCAGTACAGGCCTTGGGATTATGCTTCAGCCTCACCTGCTTGATGGCCTCCACTAATGTGACAGTCTTGCCGGTACCTGGAGGCCCAAAGATGATGTAGGGGGCAGGCCGGGTGGTGCCCCTCACAATGTGCTTCATGGCCTGAAGCTGCTCAGGGTTCGACTCCAGACTCCGGTCATACAGCCTGGCACAGAGTTCCAGGAACGTGAACTTGAAGTCATCCAGTGTCCCAGAGGCTTCTGGGCCCCCACTCCCGATATCCATACCGCAAGAAGCCCCCAGAACCCCTGCCCACAGTCTCACTTGAATTTCACATCTGAGGGCAGCAGCGAGACCCCACGGGAGGCCACGGGAAAAAGCATGGGCCACAGTAGCCATCGCTCTGTCAACTCCAAGGCCCGGTGCTGGACCCGAAGGGGCTGCCGGTTGAAGGTAAAGTTCACCTTGAAGGTCAGCCCATCCACAAATCGGCTCAGGAGGCTTTGGGCAGAGAATTAAGTGGGAGAATTCTAGTTAGGTGGAGTGGGCAGTAAAAAGCTAGGACCCTGTCCAACTCCTACCATTCTACTCCCAAGAGGTCCTTACAAAGCTCTCTGGGTGATGAAGTCACACTGCTTGGGATCTCCCTGCCCAGTGTTCAGGGTCCTAGTAATCTCTGGAGGCAAGACCTCCTAATTCTAGGCCTTAGAAGTCTGAAGGTTGCTTTTGGTTATTTGGTCCTCCCAACACTCACCTTGTGGAAAAGCTCAGCTTGACACGGTCCAGTTCTACCTTGTGTACAAAACCCTTGTAGGTGACAGGGTCCTCCTGGTGGGTCTCAGAGGACAAGAGGGCAAAGAGGTGGTCACCCCGTAGCACTGAGGGACGGCTCTCAGTCACACCAGGAACCTATGGATATGAACATAAGCAAGCTTTCTTTTCTTCCTTTTTTATTTTTTCTTCAGTTTTCAAGACGGTTTCTCTATGTATAGCACTGGCTGTCCTGGAACTCTCTGTAGATAGACCAGGCTAGCCTCAAACTCACAGCAATCTGCCTGTCTACGTTTCTATCCTATGGATGACCACGGGAGGAACTTAGCCTCAGGCTCTGGCTTCATAGCTGCCACTCAGCTTTCCTCTCCTACAAGGCAAAGCAAGAAGCAGGGGGAAGAGAAAGGACCACAGGCTGCTAGCGGTGCCTAGCCTGGGAATCCCAAAAATGCCACGGTAAATTTTAAGATGTGGGGGCCAATATCCCCAGTCCGGCTAGCTGCCTTCTTGGCCAGCTCAGCTCCAGCTTTGCCTTTAGCACCGTGGTGCGAACTCACTTCCTGTAACAACCTTTCCCTGATAATCTTAAGTCTCTCCCTTCCCACCTGCATGCACTCTTGTGCATTAATCCATTCTCATGAGCAAGTCTGAGTTTGTGTGTATACACTTAAAATGTGAGGGCTGGTGAGATGGCTCAGCAGGTAAAGGTGCCCGCTGCTAAGCCTGACAATCTGAATTCAATCCCTGAGACCTACATGGTGGAAAGAGAAAACAGATTCCTGCCAATTGTCCTCTGACCTCCACGTGTATGCTATTCATGTTGCATATACACAAAATAACATATATTATATATACATATATAACACACATATAATTTTAAAAACCAAAATATGAACATTTGAAAGAGGTCTCAGAATTATCCATAAAGCTGAGAAAAGAAAGGACTCACCAATACCACATAGCTGGCGGCAAAACTTCTGTTAAAATCCCACTACCCATGTGAACTAGCTGTGGTGGGCCATGCCTATAATCCTAGCACTGGGCCAGCAGACACAGGAAGATTAGAAATTCAAGATCAACCTTAGCTACACAGTAAGTCTGAAGCTAGCCTGGGCTGCATGGGACCCTGCCTAAAATAAAGTAGAAACAAAATCACTGTCCTGTTTTGGCACATTTTGGGAGACAGGAAGCTCACCTTGCTTTGTCCATACCCTCTGAAACAGGAACTATGTCATCCTTTTTGTATGTTTGCCCTGCTGTCAGGGATCATAGCCTGTTAACCTCCTTCAAGCTGACTGTCGTGGGCCCCCCCCTTCCCCACGAGGTTAGATCTGAGCCCTAACCTCCAGTGTGAGCAGCCTGGGATTCTGGTCCACAGGGTCCCAGGTCATGGGTACCGACTCCAGGTCATAATGCCGGATGTCATGCTCCATCTGCAGCTCCTCCAGGTGTAGCAGCAGCCGGAACTTCACCTCATAGTTCCTGGATTTCAGGGTTGTCTCCAACTGGGCCCTGGTAAGGATGGTTGAGTTGGGGCAGGAACAGGGAGGGTCAGACAACCGCCCCTGTACTGGGGCTCTACCCTTCCTATTCATTCATCCGTGTGCTGAACATGTTGTGGGCACCGAGCACTGCTCAGGTGAACGAGTGCAATGAGCACAGACAGGGAGAAGCCAGTAGAGAGAGAAGAAGACAAGGGAGCACGTGGCGCAAAGTGCCGGGACTTACTTGATCTCAGCAACCTCCTTTGGAGAAGTGAAGATACTCGGTCCCTGAAGAAGGGTAGGGAGCAGTTGCCTGAGGCGGAGGGGTGGGTAGTAGGTCCCCAAGGCCAAACTTAGCTCCAGTTCATAGCCCCTGGCACTGTGGGAGGGCAGAAAACTCATCACAAACACAGAAACCCCTCACCTTCAAAGACTGGAAATGTCCCCGTGCAGGAAACACTTTTCTGCATCATTCCACTCTTTCGGTATGCGTGCTGCTGAACCTCACACATACGGAAGGCATTTATTTCTACAATGACTCCTGTGGTGTTATCAGCAGCCATCCAGGGGATTCAGTGCTCCCTAGCTCATGCAGCTGCTTGGTTCAAGGTTAGACCATTCTCATTTTTGTAAAACCTAATATTCGAACTATTCAAAAACACGTATTTTATGAGCTGGGTATGGTGGTACAGGCCTATGATCCCAGCACTTAGCACTGGAAATGAGTATAACTGGTTTATGAATTACAGGCTAGCCTGGGCTATACAGCCCAGCTCTTCCAAAAATAAACAACAAATACAAACAAAATATGCTCTTTTGAAGAAACAACAACAAAGCAATATGTTTTAAATAACCAAGTAACATTCTGTAATGGTTTTCTGTCTCTTTAAGAGACAAGC
>LOEQ01000238.1:321627-333828 GCA_001685075.1 Bramus lutescens | reverse complement strand
CGGTTTCACTGTGTAGCCTTGACTGTCCTGGCTATCCTGGAACTCACTCTGTAGATCAAGCTGGCCTCCAACTCATAGAGATCCTCTTGCCTCTGCCTCCTGGGTGCTGGGATTAAATATGTGTGCCACCACAACCTGGGATGTTTTATCTTTTTTACAAGGTCTTTTGTATTGCAACAGGCATTGACTTGCTATGTAGCCAAGGATAACTTTAATTTCCAATTCTCTTGCCTTCGTCTCTCAAGCACTACAGGTAGATACTACCACATTCAGTTTCTCAGCCCCCTTTCCAGATTTATTTTTTTATTTATGTGTATATGCGTGTGTGCATATTTGTTTGCCCTCAGAGGCCAAATGAAGAGGTCTCTGGAGCTGGAGTTACAGGTGGCTGTAAACCACTACTATGGACGCTGGGAACTAAATTGTGATCCTCTTTCAGAGTCATCTCTCCCTACCCCACCTCCCCTCAGAAGTCCTTTAAAAAGTTTAGTTTTAGACAGGACCTCATGGCAAACTTCTAAGCTGAGGCAGATCTTGAACTTATTTTTTCTAAAGACTTATTTTATTTTTAATTATGTACATATGTGTGCATCTGTATGTAGGCTTATACATATCTGAGTGCAGACATGACTGGCAGAATTACAGGGACCCTAACCATTGAACTATCTATCTAGCCTGGCCTTGAACTTTTCTGTCTTCCTGCTTTAGGTTTATCAATAGCTGGGCTTACAGGTACAGGTATGGCTAACATACCTGGATTCTACCCTGAAACCTTTTTCTTTTGTTACAAGGAGAGTCTCACATATCTTGGGCTGGCCTTGAACTCGAATTATATTTTGAGAGATCCTCACTAAGATGCCAAGGGTGACCTTGAAGTTCTTCTACAGTTCAGGATGACCTGTTAAAATGTTTTGAGACAAGGTCTCCTATTGCCAAGGCTAGCCTTGAACTTCTGATATTCCTATTTTCCACTTCCCAAATGCTGAAATTATAGAACTGTGTCAACACGCCAGACGGTTGTGGTGCACGCTTTAATCCCAGCACTTGGGAGTCAGAGGCAGGTGAATCCCTGTGAGTTTGAGGCCAGCCTGGTCTACAGAACTAGCTCCAGGGTAGATAGGGCTGATACACTGAAAAACCCTGTCTTGAAAAACCAAAAAAATAATAACTATGTCAACACAATTTTTAATTAAATATGTTAACTTTACTGAATTTTCATTATTTTATCAGAGATAATATCTCATGTTGTAGTCTATACCAGTCTCAAACTAACAACAATCTTTCTGCCTCAGTCTTTGAGTGTGAAGATTACAGGGTATGCCCTGCCATGCCAAGCAGCTTTTTATCCTCCCTTCCTCCCTCCCTCCCTTCCTTTCCTTCCTTCCTTCCTTCTACCCACCCACCCACCCACCTATCCATCTATTGGGTTTTCAAGGCAGGGTTTCTCTGTAGCTTTGGAGCCTGCCCTGGAATTTGCTCTGATCCACCTATAATGCTGTTAACTCAGCAGTAGAGAGGTAGAGGCAGGAAAAATAGGAGTTAAGGTCATCAATGGGTACAAAGCAAGTTCAGAGACAAACTAGGATACACCAGAAACTGTCTCAAACAAAACTTCCCCACAAAAACAAAAAGAAGGTTGTTTTGAGACATGACAACTATCTTTTTAGTCAAAGACTTTAACCAGTACAGATCCTTGGTAATAAGAGGCACCGACATAAATTGTTCAAATCTCACAGTTGTCTGTCAGGTGCAAAGCAAATTTTCTAAAAAAGACAAGCAAGGTTGATATCCCAGACTGCATACTCACAGAAACAGTGACTGAATCCTGTACATCTTTATGACTGACCAACTGAACATTGCCATCTTCATAGTAATGAACCTGTGAGAGATAATATTTGAGAAGAGTTATGCATAGTTCATGCAGAAATGTATGTGGTGCTGAGGGAACAATTTTTAACAACTCCGAATAAATAATATGATCAATGACAATTCACAGTGGTATGAAAATAGTATAAAAAATCTTTTGAAGAGATTTCTAAGTTTAACAAACATGCTTGCTCCATTATCGGCACTGGACTATACATGACAATACAAATGCAACACTGACATTTTCTTTCTTTTGAAACAGAGTCTGGCTGGTCTGGAATTTGAGGCAATCATACAAATTACGCAGCATCTCCCAAGTGCTGGGATTACAGTAGTGAGCCACCACAAGTGACAAGATCCTACTCTAACAGTATCAAAATAATTAAAATGAAAATCACTGAGCATCAGATTTTATCCATGAAAATCAAAGACTCTTAATGAACCCTAGTACCTAACTGAGATATTTCCCCTTTTGCATAATTACTAATATTGGCAAGTAAACCACACTGTGTTCAGGAAAAGCTTAAAGGCTAAAGGGAGGACTGAAAACCAAAAGTTTATTAGTAAGTCACAAAAATGAGGAGCTGAAGAGATGGTGCAGTGGCTAAGAACATTTGCTGCTCTTGCAGAGGACCCAGGTTCCATTCCCAGCATCCACACAGCAGGTCAGAACCACTCATAAATCTATTTTAGGGAATCTGATATCCTCTTCTGACCTCCTTGGATACCAGGCACACAAGGTACAGAGACACACATGCTGGTAAAATACCCATACACACAAAATAAAAACAATATTTTAAAAATTACAAAAATAAGTGTTGGGTTATTGATATGGTTCAGTGGGTAAAAACTCTTGCTTCTAAGCCTGATGACTTGAGTTTAATCCCTGGAACTACATGGTGGAAGGAGAGAAACAACTCCCTCATGTTGTTCTCTGGGCTCCTTGGATGCACTATGACACATGCACCACCCCTTCCCCATAAATACATGTAAAAAATCGTATGATGGAAGTATTTCTGTAGCTACAGATGTAGCTTAGTGGTAGAGCATTTTTGCCTATTTCACACGAGACACCACTAGCCCCACAACACAAAACAGCAACATAGTCGTGAATATGTAGTAAAGTGATGAGCTACAATTAAAAATCAGTTTTCAAGAGGGAAGAATACAAGTCATACCAGTAGATCTAAGACTTGCAAGTCTCATAGATTTGGGCAAGTTACAAGATTCATTCAACTCTCTTAAAAGGACTACAAAATGGCCATGCAGAATGGGATTAGGGAAGCTGTTTGTAAAATGGAAAACAAATAACAATAACAAAACCCCCAAACTGAACAGGGTCTTGAACATAAGAGCGGTCCCCTCAGCAGACAAGATGGGGTCACCCAACAAGGGGCTAAGCATCAGAGTAGATCATAACTGGTTTAGTTGAGGGAAGGACAAAGACCTCACTATATGAACAGATGTGAAGCAAATGTATCAACAGACTCGACTGCCAAGTTGAAGCTAGATGGTGAAGAGGGCAAAGACCTTAAGAGTCAAATCAAGAATTCAAACTTTATCTTACTAGAGGTGATGGGAAGAGTGTCCAGATGTCATTTTCTTCACTTAGTGCTATGGACTGAATGTTGGTGTCCTCCCCAAATTCAGCAATAGCATTAGATAGAAAACACATCGTCATGGGTGGGTGGGCTCTGAGAGTTCACAGTCTCATCCTACTTTCAGTTTGCTCCTTCGCTTTTTGCCTGAGGTTGAGAATGTAATCTCTAAACTTCCTGCTCCAGCTGCCATGTCACTTGCTACTCTGCCTCTTGTCATGACTCTTCCCCCTCGGAACCATAAGCTTTCTTCTGTAAACTGCCTATGGTCATAGCGTTTTATTGTGTCAAAAGAAAAGCACCTTATACAAGTGGGAAGGAACTATTAACTTGCTGTTTATAAATTACCCAATCAGAAGGATTTTGTTACAGCAATCTAAACAGAATCTTTACTCCTGCACACACTTGAGCAAAAAGACATCTTTGCTTATTTCTTTTTCAAGCCCATCATTGCTGCTTCTGCCTGCCTTGGTCTGCCTGCAGCTGAAGAGCAACAATTATTTTTTTCTTGTCTAGTCCTAAGGATTAAACATAGGACTTCCCACATGTTAAGTAAGCACCCTGTCAAAGACATACAATGCAAGGCCTGACATGCTTTCAGAGCTAAAGTAGAAAAGGCAGGTATGGTGGCATGATGTATGAAATAGCTGAAGCAAAAGGACTGTTGCCAAGATGGACTAGACAGTGAATTCGGGGCCAACATGGGCTACAGAGTGAAATTCTACCCCCCAAAAAACAACAAAAAGAATATGTAACTAGTTTGAACCTCTGTCACAGTTCTTTTTAATTTCTTTTTTTCTTTTGACAAAGTCTCACTCTATACTTCCTACCTCAGCATCCTAAATAGGAAGTATTATAGATCTGGGCCATGATGATCTGTTATGCTTCTTAAGAATTACAACATGGAGCTGGGCAGTGGTGGTGCACACCTTTAATCCCAGCAGCAGGAGGACCTCTGTGCGCTCAAGGCTAGCCTGGTCTACAGAGCAAGTTCTAAAATGGCCAGGGACACATAGAGAAACCGTCTTGAAAAACAAAAACAGAAACGACAAGAATAGAAAAGAATAGAAGGGCAGTGAGCTTCAATGTTACAAACTCAAAAAAAAAATCTGAAAAACACCAGTTTTATGAGCATGTTATACCAATGACACGACTTTAGATTCAACTTAAACTCTACTTGCTCTAAAGCAGAACCATCTCCACAATTCAGTTACTAACAAAACCAAAACACAACAAAGTCCCACTGACTATATAAACTTCAATGTGCCTGCTATTAATTTAAGTCTTTAAAAATGATTACTTCTCAGAATTACACTTTTATCTATAGAATAACAACGTTGACAATGGAAAATATAAAAGGTAAGTATCTAGATAACTTTTGCAAATAATGTTCAATATATATGACTTTTACTTTATTTTTAAATCAAATCACTTATTGAGTGCATATGTGTTCATGTATGGAGGTCAAAGGACAGCTTGCAGGAGTCAGTTCTCCTTCCCATCATCTGGGAACTGGGTATTAAACGCAGGCCATCAGACTGGAGAGCAGATGCCTTTATCTGCTGACCATCTTGCTAGTCCTTATTTTGACTATTAAAAGGAAAGTAAATGGCAGGCACAGCTCCTAGAACTTGGGAGGACAAGGCAGGAGATTGGGTATATGTGACACTCTGTTTCAAGTTAGAAAGAAAAACAAGCCATGTAGTGGCACAGGCCAGTTATTCTCAGCATTTTGGAAGTGGAAGCAGGAGGACAGGTATTCAAGGCTCACAACTGCTCTAGGCCAGAAGAGGAAAACAAGAGACCCTGTCTTAAAACCAAAACAATCCCAAAATTCAGTGCTGGAAATTTTGCTTAGTTAGTGGCAGAGAGCTTTTTTAGCACCCTGAGTTTCATCCCAAGCATACAAATAAATCCTAGTTGGTGGTCAGTGCCTACATCCCAAGAGGATGAGACAAGAGGATCACTTCAAAGTTATCTTAAGCTATATAAGAGCAAGTTTAAGGCCACCCTGAGTGCTACAGGAAACCCTGTCTCAAAAAGACAGCAAACAAAAACATAAGTATAAACAAAGAGGTGTTAGGCCTTTATATAAAATTTTGTCAGGAATTGTCACTCTGTGCATGTTCTAACTATAGGTTTGCACTGGAAAAGACAGACCACAAATTACTATTTCTGTCTGAAAAAGAAACATATTTACATAAATATATAGCAATTTGCCTGATTAAAGATAGTTATAAAAAGTCTGAAGTATTAGGCCACATTGTGGATTTAATTGTCAAAACCAGAAAGACAGCTTTGTTATTTTCAGTTGGGCTCTCCAGGATAAAGATGTGAGGGAAGTAGCTAGCATATTTGTGAGGTAATCTACTTAGGAAGCACTAGTAAGAAACTAGTGAAACCAGAAGAAGTTTTGCAAGGACACTGCTGGGCTGGTTGTAGCTGTGGGCACCAATCTCTGCTGCCAGAACATGCCCAGTATTATTCTATCGGTAGGGAACAGGTTACCATATTTATCTATCATCAGCTCATAGAGTTCACTGAAGGTTATTCTCAGAGAAAAGATTCAGCATTTCTATTCGGTCTGCCTGAGCTGGAGTATGTTCCTGAGGCCAGAAAGGTAAAAATGTAGATAATAACATACATGTAGTAAAGATGAATGCTGACAGCACCTGCATGTATGTAGTAGGCTTTACATGCTCCTTTTTTTGGTGCTGGCGACAGATCCTGGGCTTGTTCATGTTAGGTTAGCCCTCTACCAGTAGACTACGTACCTCTTCCGCAGGCATGCTTTTGTTTAAATCATACTTTGAAAATGCAACTCTTACTAATTTTTTATTAAAAGCAACACAATACAATATAGGTAGGGTTAGCTACTGATAGTATAGTTTATCAGACTTATTTAGTCCGACCTCAGTTAGCTAGACTGAAAATAAGCCACTTTAATTAGAGTGTCACATCTCTTCAAAGACACCAGGATAACCCATACAAAGAGCAACCATTCAGCTTCCTCCATCCTGACATCAGCATTAAAAATCTGCTCCACAGACTACTGATACTCCAGGAGATGACAGGATCAGGATGTTCTCTAGAACCTCTCTGCTTTAGTTTAAATTTAATCAAAAACTTTTCTGTTCTCTCTAAGTTCAAGGTCAGCCTGGACTACAGAACAAGTTCCAGGACAGCCAGGGCTATACAAAGAGAAACCCTGTCTCAAACAAAACAAAACAAAACAATCTACTTTTCTGTCAAAAAATAAAAGTTCAACAATAAAACTTTTTTTAAGATTTATTTATTTATTATGTATACAGTGTTCTGCCTGCAGGCCTAAAACTCTTTTTAATTAAAAAAAAAAAAGTAGTCTCTCTACATAGCCCTGGATGTCCTAGAACTCACTATGTAGATCAGGCTGGTCTTTAACTCACTGAGCACCACTACCCCCCACAAGCCCCCGATTAAAGGTATGTGCCACCATGCCTGGTACCCAGTTCCCTCCTAACGTCTTAATACTCACCTACTTTATTCTTTCCTAAAAGACCTTGTTGTACTTGAAGGAAAAAAGTAACCCAGCAGTATGTGCTATATAGTCATCCTCCATCAACCCAGAATAGCTCTCTTCTCAAGTAGCTCTTGGGAAGGAGGCTCCTACTTCCATTCCCTGCTACTCACCTCTTTTTCACATCAATATATACTTTAGTGCTCTCTCCCCTCTGTGTGGTACTGGAATCAAACCCAGGGCCTTGCTCATGGTATGGAAGTGCTCTATTATCTATTAGTCTTTATTTCTAATACCAGCATGAAGAGCAAATGACATCTTTATTTTAACCATCATCTATACATACATTGCCCTCTTACCTGAATCTTGAGCACTCCAACCACCTGGGCTGTAGGTGGTGTGATGGTGAACTTCCACTCTGACCTCCAACGACCATTCCTATAAAACACAGCATACATATGATGCTGCAGGACTAGCAGCAGGCACAAGAAAGAGGTGATCTGACACAGAAGTTTGTTTCGTGGAGCTATTTTCAATGCAACAAACTCAAGATTGTCAATAGAAGTAGAAACACCTGTTCTGATCATAGAAGGTTCTTCTCAAGTCAGGAGAGCCTGCTTTAGGCGCACTAAGTTGTACAATCAGCCCCAGGTATGGACAATCCCAACTCAAGGAAAGCCGAAGACTTTCAACTGCATACTTTGTGAATCACATACTTGTTGTGGGAATTAATTCAGCTAATAGCGTTTGGGATACTGGCCCTCAGGGCATGGTACTATGTGTGGACTGATAAGCAGGGCAAAGAAATGTGCTTGCTCTCTTGGGAGGTCAAAGCAGAAGCAAATTTATGCTGTTGTTCATATTTCCCTGGGGCAGAGCGGCAAGACACAGGAGCTGGTCCAGTGTTCTGTGTTTGTGGTTTTCCTTTGAATCCCATTTCCTTTGTATCTCCATAATAATGGCAATTTGTAACTCTTGCAATACCACTCACATTATCAGGCGCCCAATATTTAATATTCCCTGTGGGAGGAATATCTCTTGACTGGCTGAGAATTATTATAAGTAGGCACTGTGAAGGCAAATTTTTCCCTATCATTTTCTTATAAAGGTAAAGTGAAGAAACAGTCTTTTAAGTCAATAACTATAATAGCCCATTCTTTAGGTAACAGAGAAGGCAAAGTCATTCCAGGCTGTAGAGAGCCTGTAGGCTGAAATACTTTATTTATGGCTCTTAGGTCTGTCAGCATTCTCCATTTTCCAGATTTCTTTTTAATAACAAAAACAGGAGAATTACAAGGGCTAGTAGATTCTTTAATATGTCCAGCATTTAGCTGCTCCTGAACCAGCTGTTCTAAAGCCTGTAGCCACTTGAATTACATATTCTCACTTGGTATAATAAACAATATTTTTTGGTTTTATTTTTTGTTTGTTTGTTTTGATTTTGTTTTTCAAGACAGGGTTTCTCTGTAGCTCTGCAGCCTGTCCTGGTACTAGCTCTTGTAGATCAGGGTGACCTCAAACTCATAATGATCCGCTTGCCTCTGCCTCCCGAGTGCTGGGATTAAAGGCGTGAGCCAATACCACCCAGCTAGCAAACACCATTTTTCAAAAAGAAACAATTATAAAAGTCTTAGAAATGAAGCTAGGACTGTTTGTTACAAAGAGAAACCCCGTCTTGAAAAAAATAATAAGTAAATAAAACTAAAACACACACACACACACAGAGAAAAAAAGTCTTAGAAATGGAAGGATTAAATCCTTAATTTTAAAGATGGAGCGATAAAGACTAACTCAAATAATCTATCCCAAGATAGTTTGAAAATAAAACCTCAGTCACTAATTTTTTTCCAATATAAATTATATACAAATAGAATAGAACATCTATTTCTTACCAGAAGTTTTTGGGCTGAAACTGGTGGCTTTCAATACATGCAATAATGGTCTGTTGCCCATCTATACTTTTAGCATAAACCTATTAGTAGGGGAAAAAAGTTAAAAGTGAAAAACATATTCACTCTATAATAAACTGTACAAAAGCAGAATGCTAAATTGAAATCTTTGAAGGGAGCAGAGTCAGAACATGCTTATAACACAGGCCTTCCTGGGATATGAACACAGTAAATCCTAGGAGGCCATTGCTTCTGAGTTATCATACTATAAGGTACCATTTAGGCTGGGCCTCACAAAATATGTGCATTTCTGACAGGCAGAGAAAAAGGCTAAAGACAAGTCAACAGCTCAGTCAGGAAACCAAGGGCATGCAGACTGGCAACTGGTTCTGCCAGGTTAGCGGAGCTGTGTGAGATGTACTAGTGGGAGAAAAATACAGAAAAAGGGAGATTAAATAGAAGGTAAAAAGTTTAGACTGTATTCTACAAACAAGAGACAACAAAACAAGAGCAGAATCATTATTTTGGAAGAAATATCAATACTGGTGCAGAAGATAAAAAGCTTAAGGTCAGTTAGGAGGCCACAAATTAACCTAGGCAATAAATAGTCTAGGGCACTGTGGATGAGAAGGGAAAGAAAGGGTATTACACAGAATGCAAATGCAAAGATACAGTTAGAAGTTGTGCCGGCTAGTTTTATGTCAACTTGACCCAAGCTGAAGTCACCTGTGAGGAGAGAACCCCAATAAAGAAAATGTCTCCATAAGATTGGGCTGTAGGCAGGCTTTAGGGCATTTTCTTAATTAGTGATTGATGGAAGAGGGCCCTACCCATTGTGGGTGTTGCCATCCCTGAGCTGGTGGTTCTGATTTCTACAAGAAAGCCAGCTGAGCAAGTCATGGGAAGCAAACGAGTAAGCAGCATCCCTCCATGGCCTCTGTATCAGCTCCTGCCTCCAAGTTCTTGCCCTGCAGAGTTCCTGCCTTGACTTCCTTCAACAACAGACTACGATGTGAAAGTATAAACCAAACAAAGCCTTCCCTACTAAACTTGCTTTTAGTCATCATGTTTCATTATAGCAGTGCTAATCCTAACTAAAACAGAAGTCTAGCTGTATGTTGTAATCAAAGGGCAAAGGGAAAAGAAGTTAAGTATTTCTACACCTGAATGATGTGGACCAATGTGGTGCCATCAGCAGATTGGGAAACCCAGACGAGAGCTTTAACTAGCGTTTAGAAACATCAATTCTTAGAGCGGAAATGATAGGGATGTGAATAGAAATGCAATCACCAAAGACAGCAAAGCAAACATCAGTACTTTAAAGTCTCAAATGTATTTGTAGTGTTATTTTCATTTTTATCTGTTTGAGACAGGGTCTCATTCTGTAGCCCAGGCTGGCAATCTTCCTCCCTTAGCACTCTTAAGTGCTGAAATTCTAGGTGTGAGCCCACACTCAGACTTTGCCTATATTAACTGCACTATAAATTCTTTGTGGCTTTTGTTTTCTTGGTTTCATCATGAAACAGTACCTCATACTCTGTTACTTATGCTGGCCTGAACTTAAAAACACAATGTAGGCCAAGATGGGTGTCAAACCTACATCAATTCCCTTTTATCAAGTTCCCAATTGCTGGAATTACAGGCATGATCCCTGATACCTGGTTAGACTATAAACCTTCAGAAAGAGAAATCTAACTTTGGAGAATGCCTAAATGCAAAATATGGAAGACAACTGATGGGTGTTGGCAAAGCAACTTAGTAAAAAATCATTTCGGAAGCCCGTATGTGAAATTAAGGAACCGCCGGGCAGTGGTGGTGCACACCTTTAATATCAGTGCTTGGGAGGCAGAGGCAGGCGGATCTCTGTGAGTTTGAGGCCAGCCTGGTCTACAAGAGTTAGTTCTAAGAACAAAACAAAACAAAACAAACAAACAAAAAAACAAAATAACAATAACAAGAAAAGAAATTAAGGAGCCAATTGGCTGGCTAGGTAAGCTCAGAAAGCAGTTTGTATAGAATGGTGAAGACAATGAAAAGTCAAAGGTTTAAACTTGTACTGCTAATGAGTAAATACACTAACAGGGGAAAACGTCCTTGGTTTCCTGGTGGAACACCGAGTGCAAGCCTGGGGAAAGGAGAAAACAGAGAGGAGGAACAAACAGCAGGTACAAAGAGAAGGTTAAAGAAACAAGCAATTTATAGGAATTATTGTGACTGAGACAGGTTTACCTCCCTTTAAAGACAAGAGAGTTAAGACTTTCTAAATTTAGGCATGGTGGTACATGCTTGTAATCCCAGCACCTGGGAAGTTGAGACAGGAAGACGAAAGAAAGCCTACATGAGATTGTCTCAGAAACAAAACCAAGACCATATACCTAGGTAATGGAGGAATATACCAAAAGAAAAAACAAAGAATATACAGCTATCCTGAAGACAAAGGATAGTATAAAATCAAGAAAAAAATCCTTCTGCCTCAGACTCAAGTATAATGGAAGGAAGAATAAGATTTATGACTACAGAGAAACAAATACAATTTCAATCAGTCTTAATTCTAATTAGATGTAGTAGATTAGATGCTCATCCGACAATAGAAAATGTCTGAAACACATTACAATATACAGGAAATATGACAGCGTGAGATGAAATTAGGAGCATCTAAGGATGCTAAGGATGTGGGTTACTAGGATACTGCTGGCAGCATTGGGACAATTCTATCACCTTCTGTTGCTCATATAACTCAAAGAAATGATAAAGGGTCTCAGTAGGGTTCTTTGGCATTGAGCTCTCCAGATTAAGAATGTAAGTGGACAGGCAGGGTGGTACAAGCCTTTAATCCCAGGACTCTGGAGACAGAGGCAGGTAAGATCTCTGAATTTGAGGTTAGCCTGGTCTACATAGTGACTTCTAGCCCAGCCAATGCTACATAGTGAGATCCTGTCTCCAAAACAAACAGAGAGGGGGAGGAGAACTTGAGGGAAAAGGATAGTCAAGATGGGGGAAAGACAGAAACAGAGAGCAAGGAAAGAGATATCTTCATTGAGGGAGCCATTATGGGGCTAGCAAGAACCCTTACACTTGAGAAATTCCCAGAAATCCACAAGGATGACCCCAGATAATACCCTAAGCAATAGAGGAGAGGGTACCCAAACTGGCCTTGTCCTGTAGTCAGATTCAGATTGATCACTATCTGAAATGTCACCATAGAACCTTCACTCAGCAACTGTTGGAAACAGAGGCAGAGACCTGTAGCAGAGCACTGGGCTGAGCTTCCAAAGTCCAGATGAAGAGTGGGAGGAGCGAGAATATGAGCAAAGAGGTCAAGACCATGATGGGGACACCCACTGAAACAGCT
>LOEQ01000238.1:297225-310861 GCA_001685075.1 Bramus lutescens | reverse complement strand
GAACTCACAGAGATCCACCTGCCTCTGCCTCCAGAGTGCTGGGATCAAAGGCGTACGCCACCACTGCCCAGATGCTCCCCAATGCTTAATGTGCCACACAGGAAGATGTTAAAATCACAGAGGTAGAGCAAAGACGATTATCTAATAGGTAAGGCAGTTCCTATTTCCAGATTAGCACACTTCATAAAATTTTAAGTTCTTTATGGTCACATCAAAGTCCAGCCATTTTCTGTGTGTATATACACAAGTATACATCTGTCATGGTAGGTATGTGGTGGGAGGTCAGAAGACAACTCTTCAAAGTTGGTTCTTTCCTCCACCTTGTGGCATCCACGGAAGAACTCAAGTTCTCAGGCCTTTACACAAGTATAAGATGATCCGATCCACTGGGTCATCTCACAGGCCTCCAAGCCATTCTTAAGCAGAAAAACCTGTCTCACGAGCCCTTTGAAAATGAGCTGGACACTGGTACACTACTTAAGCCTAAATGGTAGTCGGCAAGATGGTTCAGTGAGTAGAAGCACTTGATGCCAATCTGTGCTTGATGCATTCAGAATCTACACAATGGAAGCTGAGAACTGACTCTCTCAAACTGTCTGCTAACTTCTACATGTGCAAATAAACATTCATGCAAATCCACCCTGAACAAGTATGTAAAATGTTTAAAATTATAGCATCAACAGGAAAACTTAAAAAAAAAAAAGACAAAACAAAGTCTAAATGTAGCTGTGAATGTAGTGGCCCACTCATGAGTGTGTCCTATAATCCCAGCATTTGAGAGCTGAGACAGTCTGGGTGACACTGAGAGATATTCAAGCCAGCCAGAGTTACTGTGTAAGAAACCCCATAAGACTAAATGTTGCAATATGATTTTCTAATCTATATCTTCCTTAGCATATAAAACAACAGTTGGCTGTTGGTATTATAAGTTAAGAAATTTGTATATCTCTTTGAACAATGAAATGTTTTCTTTCTTTTGTTTGTTTTTTGAGAGTTTCTCTATGTGGTCCTGATGCTCCTGGAACTAGACCAGACTGGTTTCAAAATCAGAGATCCAGCTGCCTTTGCTTCCGGAATGCTGGGATTAAAGCTGTGCAGAACCATGTTTACCTGTGGCATATGAGCTGAGTGGTTATGGTCACATTTTGCCAGTGTGTTTCTCATGACACCACAAAAACGTGAAACTTCCCTCGGGAAAAGTGCTTATATTCTAAACCTAAGTATATGCTGATTCACACATCACTTAAAATACATCTTCCAGCCAGCAGTGGCAGCACAGTCCTTTAATCCCAGCACTCATTCAAGGCCAGCCTGGTCTACAGACCTAGTTTCAGGACAGACAGGGCTACGTAAAGAAACTGTATCTTGAAAAACAAACAAAACAAAAACAAAGACCATAAAATAAAAACAAACAAATCTAAAATAAAAAATTCAAGGATGGTAAAAGAACGAATTGAGGCATTGTCAAAATGCTGGCGGCAGCAAGGAAGGATCTTAACAGTCACTCCTTGACCTTCTATAGACATTCCTTTCCTATCTATAGAGTGTTGCGTGCTTGACAATTTAGGCTCAAATGAGATTAGGTTGAAAAATAAAAGTAAACCAAAAGTTCTCAGGTATTCTCTAAAGAGAGGAGCTCAAGTATGTAACAGTGAGGGAGGAACACCAAGCAGCAGTATTACATTCCGGCTCAAGTGCTAAAAAAAAGCAACCTCCCTGCATTTGAGACCATCAAGAACATTGACAGCCTTTCAAGTGCTAAACTGATTTTTCACTCGTTGAACACAATGACTAAAACCAGGTCAAAGTAGTAAGAATTTATATAGCCAGTCTAAATTAAATACTAAAGTCAGATCCATAGCCCACCAGGCTCCTCCATCTCAACTCTATTTCCTACTACTTAGCTTCTGGATCTGTCTGCCTTAGAACTACTGAAGCTTTTGCTACTTTTTGTCAAAAATAAGCTACTAGAGCAGTGGTTCTCAACCTGGAGGTCCACTGGTCTTTTCACAGGGGTTGCCTAAGACTATCTGCATATCAGATATTTACATTGCTTCACAACAGTAGCAAAATTACATCTTATTTCTAGGCTTTACCTGTGTTTTTTCTTCAAGGAAACTGTCATCACTAAACACTTAACTGTTTATTGCCCAGTTCCTCCAAAAGAATTTGCAGAACACAAAGCAGGGATCAGCAAATAGCTAATGCAGAGGGCAGAGGTAAGTCACATGTTTTCTGTCCCATAAAATAAACAAATATGATGGTGACCAAGAAACCTTTGCATACTAAAATTTTTATTACATGAAATTTTTACACCACGAGATATTCTTTTGGTATCGTTCAGGCTTTGTAAAAGCAAATAGAGAACTGGATTTGTCCCATGGGGTAACAATATACAAATCTCGCTGGGCAGTGGTGGTGCACATCTTAAATCCCAGCACTTGGGAGGCAGAGGCAGGCGGATCCCTGTGAGTTCGAGGCCAGCCTGATCTACAGAGCAATTTCCAGGACAGGTAGGGCTGTTACACAGAGAAACCCAGTCTCGAAAAACCAACCAACCAACCAACCAAACAAACAAACAAAAAGAAAACCACAAACCTTTAGCACAAAGCTTAAGAACCTGTCGTATTAGTTTACTGTTCTACAACCCAAACTAAGACTGGTGAGTGCCTTATACTAACTGTAAAGCAATGAGTACTACTCTACTGTTCGCACAACTCTCATTTAAGCTTCTCTTTTGATCTTTATTAAGGTAAGCAGGAAAGACACCATGACCCAGAGTATGCCTAGCCTGAGGGGTGGAGAGGAAACTATAATCTAGGCAATTGATTATAACATGTATCAACAGAGAGTAAAATTCCAGAGTATTTGGTGTCATAGATTTAGCTTTGTCATTTTAATTTTTCATGTGGTATGTGTGAAAGAGGGAGGGAGAGAGAGGGAGAAGGGGGGAAGGGGAGAAAAGGAGATTTTAAATTGCTTTTTGGTTGTTTTGTTGAGAGAAGTACTTGCTCTGTAGCACAGGGTGAATTTGTGGCAATCTTCCGGGATTAGAGATGTGATGTGCCAGTCCTAGATTTTTTTTTAAAGCAATAATTGACTCAAAGCTTTGCTTTTGAAATCTGTATCGCTAACAAAATTGAGAAAGAGGGATAGGTAAAATAATAAAGAGAAAATTTAAAAGTCAAAACATTATCATCTTGCTTCAAAACTTGAGTGGTAGATGGCTCAGTAAATAAGGATTCTTTTTCCAAGCCTGATGATCAAAGTTCAATATCCAGGACACACATAGTGGGAGAAGTGATTCCTACAAGTTGTCTTCTATTAAACTTCATCCTCGTTTAGACCTACTTAAAAAAAAAATATATATATATATTTATGTGGCTGGTGTAGTGGCACACAGCTTTAATCCCAGCACTTGGGAGGCAGAGGCAGGGGATCTTTGTGAGTTCGAGGCCAGCCTGATCTATAAAATGAGTTCCAGGACAGCCAGGATAGTCACACAAAGAAAACCCATCCTGAAAAACAAACAAATAAATAATACAATTTATTATTACTGCCTATTAAGTACTGAGCTTTCAAAATTTATTATCACTCCCTATTAAGTACTGGGCTTTCAATTTATTTATTTTTGTGTACGTATGTTTGTCACTGGCTATAAACCCCAGCTGTCCTTACTGCATTAGGATTTGAGTATAATCTTTCCTTTATCACAACAATCTCGCATAGTATCTTACCATTTTAACATGTACCAAATAATTTTTTCCTTATTAGGAGTTACCATTGTATGTTATAACAATTTATATCATGCTGTCTAAAAACTTTAGCAGAAAGTTTACTACATGGGGAAAAAAGAAACTGGGCTTGCTGGCACATGCCTTTAATCCTAGCTCTCAGGAGGCAGAGACTAGGGGATCTCCGAGGCCAGCCTACATATCGACTACACAGTAAACTCCAGAGCAGCTAGAACTTCACAGAAAGAATCATTCTCAAACAAAACAAAACAGCTGTCAATTTTATGGTTATCATTCCCAACCATTTCAATGTAATTCCATGCAATTTAAGCACCAAGTTAGAAGGAAATCATCCCTTAGTTCTCATTCTGGGTTCTAAACCATACAGAATTTTGATAAGGTTTCTGAACATGTATCCTAAGTGTTCATTTAGGCATTTAAAGTGAATGCTAGACCTGTTTGAGTAAATAAAATTTAAAGCATTTGGTCAATCTCAGTAGATATTAAGCCAAGTCTTATCATAAATGCAGCATGTATGTAGAAAGGGATGGAAAGGACCCTAGTGGTTTACTTAGAAGATCTATTTGAATATTTAAAGAACTAAGACAGGACAGAAAGACAAGAAAACTGTGGGGACATGAAGGCAAAATACTCACATACATAAAATTAAAAAAATCTTCATAAAACATTTTAACTATTAAAAATGTTAGAGAGAGGTCTGACCTAGACAGAACCAGTATTTTCCGAGAAACATAACCAAGTTAACAAGAGCAAAAGCACAGCAATACCTGAGATTAAAGTGTCCTAGAGTAATGATGCGGTTTCCAAACTCAGAGGGTAGAGTTAGCACTACAGGCTTGTGCTGGATGGTAACAAAACAGTGGGAAGCAGCATTTGCCTTCAGGATCTGGTTCATATGTTTATGACATTCTAACAAACGGTACATCCTCCTCCCCGTAAACCTATCACACATGTGATGCACATACATACATGCAGGCAAACCACACAAAGTCAAAATAAAATTTTAAAAAAGGGTTGCATATACAGGCCAGTGGTAGAGCACTTCTACAGCATGGACATGGGTCTAGGTTTAATACTAAGTACTACAGGGATAGATGGAATATATGTATATATTATATAATAAATATAAAAATGTGCTAAAATTATAATTTCCATGTGCCTATAATAGCTAGAAAAATAGCCTCTTTTGTATTTATTAAATTAGTGTTATTCCATTTTTACAATTTGTTTCTTCAACTAAGCTAATATAAGTCCCTGAAAGAGATAGATTTAGTATCCTGATAAATCAAACTATTTAGCATATTAGGCAGAGAATTAAGATTTGAAACATTGCAAGTTCATTGTTTTTGGATGCTATAAAGAATTATCAGAATACTTACCAAGAATAAATTCCTGACCACTGATTCCAGAAATTCTGATTCAGTAGGTCTAGGGCAGAACCTAGAAATTTGCTTTTGAAAGAAACTCACGAGAAATGGTACTGTAGGCAAGAACTGTTCTAATCAAACCCATGATTCTCAAAGTGCACATTTTATGCAAGAATTTCTGGTGGCATACTTAAAGAAGCTCAAAAGACCAATACCTTGATTTAACAACAATTATGATGCCATTAGAGCATCTGGATATCTCAACAGCTATGAAGGTATTTATGTTGGCATGGTACCAACTTGCTCTGTTGTTTAGGGCTATGCTCAGCATCTCTACTCACTTTCTACCACCTGTGCAAAGGAGTCAAGGTCCTAAGGAGGAAACAAGCTCTAAGGCAGATTGCCAACTGTAGTGGCATTCAATTATATTTTAATAAATAAAGACTGCCTGAAAGTATGAAAGTAAAAAAGTCCCACTGGTCAGCCTTATAGACCAGATTATGATAACACACACCTTTAATCTCAGTAGCCACAATGCCATGCACTTCTGATCCCAGTAGCCACCCTAGCTGCCATAAAAATTGGGTGGTGCATGTCTTTAATCCCAGTGGTGCATGCCTTTGATCCAGCCCTAGAGAGGAATATAAGACAGGGCGAGACAGCTTTCAGATACAGTCTCATTCTGAGATTCCAGGAGACAAAATCACCATTTCAGACTGAGGTCGAGGTAAGTGCCAGTGACTGGCTGTTTTACTTTTCAGATCTTCAGGTTGAACCCCAGTTTCTGACCCTGAGTTTTTATTAACCCTACATCAGACAACATTGTATGCACTCTGCTAATTATTAGTTCTGGACACTTGGTCCTTTGTTGTTGATGTTGTTGTTCTTTGTCTTTTTAAGCTTCACTTTACTCCTAGGGATGTTTTGACAGGAACGCATATTTATAAAGGACCTAATACATAATAAGTACTTAAAAGGTTATCTCAATGCAAAAACAATTCACAAGGAAAAGTCCCTCCATTTCAAAAGCCCACCACCTATCTTTGATGCAGCCTTCTTGCTATTATGCTACACCATGTCTGACATAGCAACATATGGTTCACTCAGATGAATATTTCATCTCACAGTGACTTAAAATATGCAATAAATTTACATATTGCTCAATACTGAGTAACAGAGCTGTGAAGAATTTCTAGTAACCCTGGAAAGGAAGGAAAGGCTAGTGGCAGAGAGAATTACACATGCTTAAGCATATTGTGAAAGGAGTCTGGAGAAATGTCTCAGAGCTGAGAGTACATACTGCTCTTGCAGATCTGAGTTCAGTTCCCAGCTCCCATGGGGAGTGGGGCAGGACTCCAGCTACATGGGATCATGGGATCCAACTCCGGGACTCTCAGGGCACTTAACACTCATGAGGACATATCTCCCCTCCCAAGCCCCCACATATACCACAATTTAAAAAAAAAAAAAGAAAATATCCAAAAATCTTGTTAAAGAGTCAGGAGTGGGGATGTATTCCTTTAATCCCAGCAGTTGTGAGGCAGGCAGAGGCAGGAGAATCTCTGTGAATTTGAGGCCAGCTTGGTTTATGTAGCAAGTTCCAGGACACATAACAGAGGGAACCTGCCTCAAAATAAACAAATAAATGAATAAATGAATAAATAAATAAATAAACAAGTAGTCCTCTTGGAGGCAGATAATAGATTTTTTGAGTTCAAAGACAGCCTGGGCTACAACATACAAACAAAAGGGCGGGTTGGGGGGGCTCAATGGGAAAGGGCACTTGAGCAAAGAAACTACAAAAAAAATGAGGGGATATATAGCTCAGTGGTGGAGTGTTTGCCAAACATACAGAGATATACAAACAATGAAAAGTAAAAGCTCCCACCCCAAAGAAAACAATGGTAGAAGGAATGTGGACAGATTAAGTGGAAAGTAGAGATAGGATGTGGCAGTAAATGCTTATAATTGCAGCATTTGTGAAGTAGAGGCAGGAGGATCATCCTTTTATACAAGTTCCAAGCCAGCCTGGGCTACATGAGACCTCAGCAGTTAAGAACACTGGGTGTTCTTCCAGAGGACCTGGGTTCAATTCCCCGCACCCACATGGCAGCTTACAACTGTCTGTAACTCCAGTTCCAGTGGATTCAACACCAATGCATATTAACAAACAATCAAACAAACAAAACAAAACAAACAAGACAACAACAACAAAGGAAAAAGGATCTTTTGGGCTGGAGATAGAGTTTGGTGGAAGGATGCTTCCTTAGCACTCACAGATGTTCAATCTTTAGCACCGAAAAGAAAAAAAATGGAGGGATGAATAGAAAGGTGAAGTTGCAGAGTTTTGATGAAGATGAAGCAGTCAAACATAAGGAACAGCTCTGCAACCTGGAACTCCATTTGGCTTGAACTATACAAGTGTATGTGTGTTGTTTTACTTGAAAGAGGGTCTCACTAAGCAGCCATTGAGGCCAACTGGTCTGGCCTTGAACTTTCAAAGATCTCCCTGCCTCTGCCTTAAAAGTGCTAGGATTAAAGGCGTACCTGGCCTACACATAATCAATGTACTTGACAACCTAAGGCCCTCAACCAGAATCTACTAGGCACACACACATGTCCCTCTTCTAACAGCCCACCTAGCAACCTGTTGGCCAACCAGGACTTGCACTCATACCAAGTAAGTTTCTTCTCCCCTAGACAAATCAGCAAAAACTCCTCTTTCAGAACATCTCAGGAAGGGAAGACATGAAACTGACTGATATCCAGTCTAATTAGTTTTGGATGCAGAACGTAAACTGTGACCTCTAAGTGAACTTTTGGGGAAAATCTACTTACCACCTTATGACTATGAATAATTGGGGATGTGAATAAAATCAAATCAAACATATCATGGGATGGGACAAACACACTGATGTGCAAACACTAATATAACCCAACACTGTCAATCAAAAAAGGGAACAAATTAGATCCATCCCCTAGTACCCAAACTCCTTCCTACTTTAGAAACCATAAAGCAGCCCTAGGGCCCTTGAGTATTCTCACTCATGTGGCCAGCTGTAAAGAGCAACTGTATTTCTTTCTGATTTGTGTGATGGTTTCGTTCTTCAATTACATTTTCTTCCATTGCAAATCTTCATGTGTTTATTTTAATTCCTGGAAAATAAGATGCCAAGAACTTGGAAATACCAGGTGCAGACACTGACCATGTACAGTAGGTAACGAAGGGAGAAAAGGCATAGTACATGGATATTGAAATCTAGTAAAAGAAAAAATACCCAAGTAGTCTTTTGTCTTTGCTATTATGACTAATTTCCTCTATCTACAGTTTTTAATTTCATGATCCATATAAGGACTTTATTTATTTTTGGCTAAGAGATGTAAGAAATTTGTACATGGGACATAGGAAAGCACAAATAATGCCTACTTGTATGAACTTTTTTCTTTTTTTTTTTTAACCTCTAAAGGAGAGGACTCATAGTCAACAAAGGAAATACCTTCCTCAGGGTCTTCGCAAGACTCCTTGCAGGTACACCTACATAGCCACAGTGGCATCTACAAGGTGTTACAGCTTTACAGAGATCTATTAGGAAAAAGCTGCCTGGCTGTGTTTGGAGAGGAGGGTGTGAACGTTCCCAGCAGTGGCATGGCAGAGCACCATAATGGCAGCAAATGCTCAGACATAATGACACACAAAAAGGCACTCAAACCATAGAGACATTTAAAAAAAAAGGGGGGGGCGGAGAGAGGGCTCAGTGGTTAAGAGCACTGGCTGCTCTTCCAGAGGTCCTGAGTTCAATTCCCAGCAACCACATGGTGGCTCACAACCATCTATACTGAGATCTGATGCCCTCTTCTGGCGAGTAGGCAGACATACAGACAGAACACTGTATATATAATAAATAAAAAAAATCTTAAAAAAAGAAAAAATATTAAAAAGAAAATATAAGAGACATTTTTGGAGGTGACATTAGAGACTGTCAGAAATACTTACAGGAAAGTGTACTTCATAAGAGCAAAGGGAGGAATTAACGAAGCTGGATTCTTCATATAATCAAGACTATAACTACACTGTGTTCTTGGTGCCGTGCTAAGCACTAGATAAAAAGGCACGACTCCAGTTACCAAGGAACTAACTCTGCCATTATCAGAGCAAGCAAAGGAATGCAGACAATCTAAGAACCTCTGGAACACTTTAATGTTTCAATTTTTTAAAGAGAAATTTCTTTATTAGACTGAGAAAGCTCAGGAAACCTTGTTGGAGCACTCTGACCTAATTCTCCCCAGTTTAGAAGGAAACAAGCGCACCAACAGTCTCCTAACACTTGGAATCACTCTGTTCCACCATACCACAATACTTTATTTATAGTTCCTTAAGTGGTCGCCTCTGTCTGTGTTTTCACTCACAGTTCATGGAAAACAGTGTAGTACAAAAGGCATGGCCGAGACACAGACAAACCTGGGGTCTACATTTTATGAGTAATTATACTACCCCATTTAGCACCAAGGCTGGCTCCAATAAAGAGTTAAATGTTCTAGAAGAAATCATAATACACCTATAGTCACATGAATTATAGCTGTTTAGGTTCAGGATTTTGTAATGAACTATAAGACTACTACCAACAGCAGAGCTAAGGGGTAAGAAGGATGAAATGCTAAAATGAATGTTAACTGATGACTTCTCAGAGAGTCTTGGCAAACAAGGCTCAGGGCTTACTTCATCCTACAAAGATTTAGCTCATCCTGTAAAGTATATAATTGAGGATATCCAGCTTAAAAGTAGATTTTCCTGAGCTCTAACAAAGCTCTTAAATCCTAGTTTCTATTTACAAGATTTAAAAACTGTTGCTATTATTAAAGTAGGGAGGGGTGTGCATTTGTCAAAGCCTATGTGTGGATGTCAGGGGAGAACTCTGTGAGGTCAATTCTTTCCCTTCACTTTCACATGTGTTCCAGATACTGAACTCAGGTTGCCAAGTTTGCCCAACAAGCACCTTTACCCACTGAGCCATCTCTCACTGGCCCTATTTATGCTTTTTTACATCTCTACTAAACAGTTTGATAAAACTGTTTCTAAAAGAGAGGAGGAGGAGAAGGAGGAAGCAGCAGCAGATAGTTGGGCACAATGGTTTATGCTTTTAATCCCAGCATTCTGGAGGCTGAGACAGTTCAAGGCCAGCCTTGGTCACATATCCAATTCCAGGCTAGCCTGAACTACATACTAATATCTTGCTTTAAAAGCAAAACAAAGCAGATGGACAAAAAGCTTTAAAAAAAACAAATGCCTTAAACCAGGTGTGATGTGCAATAATCTTGGGCCTGTAATCCCAGCACCCCAGGAAGCTGAAAGAGGAGTACCCAGAGAATGTGAGGGCAACCTGAGCTACAGAATGAGACTATTTCAAAACCCAAACATCCAATGGAACATACAAAAACCAAACAAATTCTTACAAAGGACACCAACATCTAGATTAAAAGCACACAGATGCCCTTCTCAGTATTTGTAAATTGTATGCACATATTTTAATCATTAGGAAGACACACTAATCAAATTCTCTTCATTTTGGGGGGGCTAGGCAGAGGAAGAACATTAAAAAAAACCCAACAAACCATCATCATGAATAAAAAAAACAGATAAGGCAGAGAACTCAAAAAAGTTAATTCATGGCACAACTCAAACTTCCTAATTGGGGCATCTGGTCTTGGTAAGCTTTTAAAACTAAGCTAACTCAAGAGCAAAAGTACCTAGACTAGTCTCCAGAAACTTGATGGCAGGATAAGACTAGAGCATTTCTCTGCCTGTTACTGCACTTCTCACTTCCTGCTTTCTTTAGGCAGCTCATTCTGACCATTTCAGGTAACAACACAGAAGTGAAAAAACCAACTTCCTCTTTAAAAGTGATAAGAGTTTTGGCAGCTGGTTTAAAAGTGATTTTACTTGCTTTTTAAAGAAAATCAGAGACCCTAAACGCCAAAGTTATGGAAAGCTTTACTGCTTTCAGAAAACATAACGAAAATAAAAGTATTTCTTTTTGGCACCACGACAGACATAGTTAAAACAAAGAGAACAACAAAACACTACCCATCCCAAATGAAACACACTTGAAGTCTTCAACAAGAAAGAAGATTATGGAAAGCCTAGATTTTTCTTAGAGAAGGGATTGGTCCTAAGAGCTCTGCAGGGGCCGGGCAAGTGTTCCACCACTGACCTCTATATTCAGCCCATCTCCCATCCCTTTTTCTTTTTTTCACTTCATTTTTGAGACAGTCTCATCAAGTTTTCAAAGTTGTACTTCAACTTGCTTTGTAGCCTGAACAGACCTTAAATTTTTCTATCCTCTTGCCTCAGCTTCTGAAGCAGCTGGGTTTAGAGGTCTAAGCTACCAGGCCAGGCATGATTAAGAATATCTTTTATCTTGATTTTAAAATTAGTCTGTACCACTGTGCATGGTGGTTCATGACTCTAAGCTTAACACTAAGGATCTCAAGACAGACCATAAATTTAAAGACCGTAAGTTTAAAGCCTGGGCCGTGAGTGAGTTCCAGATTAGCTTGGGCTGCAGAATCTGGAATGTTTCAAAACAAACAAACAAACAAACAAAAAAAACCAACAACAAAAAACTAAACAAATTGATAATTAATGCAAAAATTTCTGCAAGGGTACTTGTTTATGAATTCCAAGGCATTCAAATGAGTAAATAGCTTGGAAAAAAAAATCTTTTCTCAAAATGCACACCCCCCTTTTTGTGAAAGGGTCTCATTCATATAGGCTGGTCTTAAACTCCCTGTTACCAAGGATAAACCTGTATTTCCTAACCCTTTTTTTCCTTACCTCCCAAGAGTTGGGATTGTTACAGGCAGACACCATTGGACCCAGCCTCTCTCCCTACGTTTTCTCAATTTTTGAATGCAGATAAAATCAATCTGAAGGTTATAAAGAAGCAGAACAAGGTAAGAAATCCCCAGACCAGGAAGTCTTCCAAAACTCTTTCTTTCTGCCATAGATTTCAAGAGGTATGTCTGTCTGGGAAAAGGAATTTAATAGAACTCCAGGAATCTCAAATCTTAAGGGGCTCTCTACGTAGTCCTAGAACTCACAGGTAAGCGAAGCTGGCCTTGAATTTGCCTTCCTCTGCCTCCTGAGTGTTGAGATTAAAGGTGTGCACCACCATGCCTAACTCAAACCATAAGAATTTTTACTGTATCGTTATGCTTCATTATCTACACCAATAAATGTAGTCAATTAGAAAAAAAAAGATCTCTATTAAAACCAGCATCATGGAGGTTTGGCTAGAATCCCAGCACATGGAAAGCAGAAGCCGGAGGACAAATTGGAGCCCACTCCAGTCTACACAGCAAATTTCAGACCATCTAGGGTTACATAGCAAGACTCTGTCCTAAAAATACAAAACAAAAAACAAGTTCTTTACTAAAACAGGAATAAAATTCATGGTTACTTCTGGGGTGAATTTACTAATTATGACTTGTTTTTCTATCATTATTAAAAGTAAACACCAAATCTAAATGTGATGGCATATGCCTATAAGAGCAGTACTTAAGAGGTGGAGATAAAGAGGGTGACGGGTGGAGGTCATCCTTGGCTATATAGTGAGTTGGAGGCTGACATAAGCCACACAACACCCAGCCTCAAGAAACAGAATAAAATTTCACTCTAACTTGATGATGTGTGAACCCAAAGTCCTTGCCTTAGAATAAACATTTTGTTATAGTTTTTGCTCCACTGTTAATTGAGATATGTCTGTTTCCTAAGTCTAACATTTATGATACTCAATCTCAAAATAAGAGAAAACAGCGCTCATGTGTTATTTGTTGGCTTTTTATTTTTTGTGATTCTGATGCTGAAGTTCAAACACAGGACACTGCATGTGTTACGTGCTCTACCAACAAACTGCCATCCTTGACCCTGTGAAGTGGTTTTTTTTTTATTAAAAATTTCCACCTCCTCCCCTCCTCCCATCCCCCCTGTGAAGTGGTTTGTAAAGGTGTTATGCACCTTTTTCAGCTTTTAAAAATACATACATAGATATTTGTCAAATTATTCTTTACGGAGAAATGACTAAAAAGATTATGTTTCCCTCAACAATCGCCAATATTTTCACTACTATAAGAACCCAGGTAGATTTTATAGAACACTGGAGGGTACACACTTTGTAACAGTCGTTGCAGGAAACAAAAGACAGATTCTTGTCCCATAAGGAGTTATCTAGTGAGACCATTCTAACTTCTACCAACCTCGAAGTGCTGTGCTTACTGAAGGGCCAGATGCTTCTTTCTTTTTCCGACAAACTGTTTAGTAAACGTATGCTGCTGTCAGAAAAAGTTATTCCATGTAACTTATAATGCATCCTTGTATTTAAGCCACCTCTAAAGACCTGAGTACATAAACTGCATTCTGGCAAACCTAGCCACCAGACACCACACACAGTAGGCCATCAAAAAGGCTGGGTATTGGGCCAGGCGGTGGTGGCGCACGCCTTTGATCCCAGTACTCAG
>LOEQ01000238.1:281911-294152 GCA_001685075.1 Bramus lutescens | reverse complement strand
TGACAGAGTTTCTCTTTGTAACAGTACTGGCTGTCCTGGAACTCATCCTGTAGACTAGGCTGGCCTGGAACTCACTGAGATCTGGCTGCCTCTGCCTCCCAAGTGCCAGGATTAAAGACATGCACCACAACTGTCTGGTCCATTCTAGCCTGATTTTAAAGAAAATTATTTTATACATTGTCTCTCTGTATAGTCCAGGAAATCCTTAAGCTAGAGATCTTCCTGCCTCAGCCTCCAGAATGCTAAAATTTCAGACTTGAACTCCCAAACCTGCTAACTTTGGTTTCATTGTCTGTTTTTAAATACATTTACCATTTAGTTGAACATTGATTATTACAGATTTTTTGTTTCTTGTAAAATTCAAAATTGGGGCTAGAGATGTAGCTCACTTGGTGGAGTGCTTCCCTAGCATGCAGGAAGCTCTGGATTCAATTCCCAGCACCCATAAACCAGGAATGCTGATGCGTGCCTGTGATCCCAGCACTTAAAGGGAGGTAAATACAGGATTATTGGTCATTCAAAGCCATTCTCAGCTGCATAGTGAATTTGAGACCAGCCTGGGTCATATTAGACCACTTTTTAAATGTATGCTTAACTTTTTATTCTTATATATTTACTAAAGATCTAGTATAAATTGCGACTTGTGTTTTAGATTTTTAGAAAAGCAGGCTAAGTTAATCTCATTTTTGAATTTTGATTTTCTTTTTTGTTGTTGTTTAGCTTTGTTTTCAAGACAGGGTTTCTCTGTGTTACCCTAACTGCCCTGCAACCCACTCTGTATCCCAGGCTGGCTTTGAACTCACAGAGATCCAAGATTAAAGGAATGTACCACCACCTGACTTTTTTTCTTTTTTTGACTGCAGAGATTGATTCTAAGCCTCGTTTTGATTTACTTTCTTATTTAACTAAACAGCAGTGTGTAATCCTGCTTTTATATATATGTGGAGATTTTTTTGTCTTTGTTTTTCAAGACAGGGTTTATCTGTATAGCTTTGGATTCTATCCTGGGACTTGCTTTGTAGACCTCTGGCCTTGAACTCACAGAGATCTGCTGTCTCTGTCTCCTGAGTGCTGGGATTAAAGGCTTGTGTCACAATGGGGATTTAAAATCACTTTTAAAAAAAGTGTGCCATTTGTTATTCTAACTTTTTCAAATGAATTTCACTTTAGATATTAATATGGACAGTTATTGACTTAGGCTGGTCAGCTTAGAAACTTTGAGCTTTGCAGTAGTGGAAAAGCTGTCTGCATTTAGTAGAAATTTTGAATTTTTGTCTTTTCCCGACCTAGCAACATAATCTCTGATGCTGGGCAACAGCAGGAAGCCTCTGGTTCCCACTCACCATTCGTACAATGTGGAGAGTAAACAACCAATGCTGTCCAAGGTATTATGTTGCTAAGCTATGGCGTTTGGAAGATTAGAGATGTAACCTACATTTTTTACTTGCAGTGTTTTCAATTTATAGACTTATCAAAGTCAGGTATCTGTGCTGCTCACCTCCCTCCATCTAAAGATGCTTGCATAACTTTAATGTACTTTAAACTGTACTTTGTAAAAACTCTGCTGTTTTCTCTTTTAACAGTGACAGGGTTTTTAAGTTCATTGACACCCAAGTTCTATGTGGCACTTACAGGGACATCTTCTTTGATATCTGGACTAATATTTGTAAGTAGATTTCATTTTCTTCATTTCTGTTTTGATCCTCACTTAAAGAATGTTTATGTTTTTACAAATTTATAAGTGTTTGTCAGGATTTCCAAAATGTGTTTGATATTTGGAAAAAGTTGCCTAGAGAAACAAGTTTGGGAGGTACCATATTGCCCTTTCTTCTTTTATGAATGTGATAGTATTAATTATATATTAGATTTCTTTTTGAGACAAGGTCTCATTATGCAGCCTAAGCTGGTCTGGAACCCAAGGTGAGTGGGTCTCCTGCCTGTATCTCCTGAGGACTGAGATTACAGGGGTGAGTTACCATGCCCAACTTCATTCATTGTGTATTAAAAATTTGTATACAGGGATGGCAGATGACTTAACAGGTAAAGGTGCTTGCTGCCAGGACTGACTGGCGTCCTGAACTGTCCTTTGATCTCCACTCATCTGTGTTTGCTTGCTTACACACACACACACACACACACACACACACACACGCACACACACAAATGTAATTTTAAAAAGGCCTGTAGAGTATGGTGGGGAAAAGGGTTGGTCAAGATGGACTAAAAGTTTAATGATCAAAGGTTAATGATTGTTATTAATTCAAAATGAATGAGGGAATGGAGAGATGGCTTAGTCAGTAAAATGCTTGCCATGTGAACATGAAAATCTGGGTTCAGACTCCCAACGCTCACATAAAAAGTTGGGAATGCTTGCATACCTGTTATCCCAGCTCTAGGAGGTAGAGACTAGACTGGGGCTTTCTGGCCAGCTATACTAGCCAAAAGTGTGAGTTCTGGATTTAGTGAGAGACCTTATCTTAGATAGTAGGGCAGAGAGTGATTGAAGAGATACCTGACCTCCACACACAAGCACAAATATGTAAATATCCATCTTTCATACTGGAATTAGTGAAATGAGTTATCCTACAACTACCGTTATCAACTATTATACTGTTATTTTGATTTTTCAAATGATTTCAAGAGAATCTGAATGTCAGAATTTATTTCTTTTAGAAACAGGATCTCATTTAACCTAGTTAACTTGAACTCATTCTGTAGTCCAGAGTGGCCCTTGACCTCCTGGTCCTCTTCCTTTTGTTGTATAAGTATACACCATTATGTCCATTTTTGCAATGCTGGGGCTGGAATTTGGGGCCTGTATGTACTAGGCAAGCAAGCACTTTACAACTGAACTATGCTCCAGCCCCTGACTATGCAGGTTTTATGTAAAATCTGGCAATATTTTGATTTTGACAGCATTGGGCAGATTATAACTTAAAATATGTTTATTCATTGTTATGTATATGACTGTTTTACCTGCCTGTATGATTGTGCGCCATGTATGTGTAGTGCCTATATAGTGTAGGGTGTTGGATTCTCTAGGACCAGAGCCACAGATGGTTATAAGCCACCATGAGGGTGATGGGAATTGAACCCTGGTCCTCTGGAAGGGCAGTTGGTGCTCTTAACAGCCGAGGCATCTCTCCAGCCCCTGGAGAGTTATGACATGTCTGGAATTTAGCCTTCACTTTTCTAAGCCCCAGCTGCCTCTCTGTAGGTGGGAAAATAATAGTGCTCATTTCACAAGACTGTAGGAGCTAAATGAGGTAATACATGTGAATGTTTGTAATGTGGAATTGGCTCAGGCAGCACTTACTGAGTTTTGGCTGTTATCTGAGAAGTTGCACAGTAAGGGATGCCATTTGACTTTAACTCATTTTTTGCTCTAGTAAGATATTGCTTTTAATTATAAAAATATTGTAAAATATGTTGTTCATTAACATCTCTAAGGTCTAGGGTTTCTTAATGTATGCTTTGAGAAAATTCTGCGACAGATAAAAGTATTAAATATTTATTATGCTATTTTTCTGTTCTTTTTCTCATCTCTAGGTGGTGCTCTACAGCTTTAGTAGAAATCAGTATTTCTTTGACCTTTTTTAAATCTTTGAGATAAGGTCTTGAAACAGAGTTTGTATTTATAAATGATAAGCCGCAGAAATACAATAAAGTAAATATCCTGATTTGTAAATAGTTCAACCTGAGGAAGAACTTGTCTCAACCCGTAATAGTAGCATTGCTAAATATTAGACCAGTACTTTTTGGGTCCGAAAGCACTTTCTTAGGATTCTTGTTAGTTAAATTTCCTAGATGAAGAAACTGAGGCTCTGAGATATTAGAGACTAATTGACTTGCTTAATATGCAGTTAATGAATAGTGGACTTGGTGTGCAACTTGGATGTTTAATCCTAGCTTAATACTAATTGCTTTAAAGTGGTTTTTAATTATGCTGCAGATAAAATCAAATGACAGCAACACATGAAGAGTTACATTATAGATTAGATACTCTTTTTTCTTTATTGAAACTTCCCACTGTCTGTTCTCTACTGGTCTGGTATTTATGGTCCTCCTGTCTCTGTCTTCTAAGAGTTGGGATTAAAGGCATGTACTACACCTGACTCACTGTTATTATTCTTTAATGTCTTTTAACAATGCCTTTTAACTGCCTAAGCTTGTCTGAGCATCCTGGTAAATCCATAAGAAAGATATTTTACTTTTATGTGGCATATGTGTTTAGGGAATCTTGGGTTTGGGTTTTTTCTTCTGTTTGCTCCCTCACCCACCCAAGGAGAGATTGTGCATTTAAAGTGCTGAATTGAATAGGAACATCTCTTTAATTTCTATTTATGAATTGCATTTTAAATGAAAGATGTTTCTCTTTGTTATAGATATTTGAATGGTGGTACTTTCATAAGCATGGCACATCTTTTATTGAGCAAGTGTCTATAAACCATTTACGACCACTGATAGGAGGAATAGAGAGTAGCATTTCAGAGCCAGGTTCTCCTGCCAGCAACGGAGAAAGTGAAACCCTCAGACACCACCATCTATCAGGTAATGTCTCTTTTGGTGTTTTCAGAGCTGTGCAATTAAGCTTAAGTTCACTTACAGAGGATCAGTCTCAAAACAACAGAAGGTATTAGTTTGTGTGTTTATATCCCTTTCACATGTAATGATGTAGGAGATAGGGCTTGGGGAGGTGATCACATCATGAAGGTAGAACTCTCATGGATAGAATTAGTGTCCTAAGGAAAGAGACCACAGAGAGCTATTTACTCCTATCACTTTATGAGTAAGTAACAAGAGTGCCATTCACAAACCAGAAAGTGAGCCTTTACCAGGCACTAAATCTTACCACACCTTGAGCATGGGTTTGCTAGCCTCCAAAACTATAAGGAATTAAATTAATGTTGTTCTGATACTCAGTTTGTGGTATTTTGTCATAGTAATCCAAGTAGATAAAACACAGAGACTAACTTGTCTTTTCCTGTTAATGTAGGTAAGCCATTCTGGTATAGGGAGCAGTTATCATCATAGTCTCAGACACTGTTTGTTTGTTTGTTTGTTTGTTTATGTATTGAGACAGAGTTTCACTATGTAGCCCTGACTGGCCTGGTGTTCTCCCCATAGTCTAGGCTGTTCTAAAACTCAGAGAGATCATCTGCATCTGCCTCCAGAGTGCTCAGATTAAAGAGATTCACCACAGTGCCCAGCAGATGCAGGTTTAAATTTGTGGTCCAAGGTATTTGTTTTGGTTTTAGTCATCATATCTACCTTCCATTCAGTAGGAAAAAGAAAAGCCCTCACTTCTCCTAACTCATCCTAACTATTCAGAAGTGCCTAGAATGCACAAGGCCGTGGTTCAGTTCCCAGCCCCACCAAACAGAAAGTGTCAAACACTCATAATTCTAGCATGTAAGAGATTGAGGTCAGGATTTGAAAATCATCCTTAGCTAAGTTTTAAGGAACTCTGTGCTACATACAGGAGGGTAAAGGTAAAATGACATCATTTTTTTAGATTTACTTATCTTGTTTTATGTATATGAGTGTTTTGCCTGCTTATATGTCTATGCATCACGTCTATGTATCTCCTGGTGCCCAAGGAGATGATAAGAAGTCATTAGATCCCCTGGAAATAGAATTATGAATGGTTGTCAGTCACCACATGGGTTTTGGGAACCAAACTAGGCTTCTCTGAAAAGGCAACAAGTGCCAAGTCATCTCTCCAGCCCCCCCATCATTATTTTTGAGACAGGGTCTCATGATGTACCTGGAGCTCATCAGAATCTGCCTGTCTTCACTTTGCTAACATAGGATTCCAGAAGTGCACTGCCTTATCTGGCTTTTATCCGTTCCTAGGGATCCACTCAGGTCCTCATGCTTGTCCAGCAAACACACACTGAGCCATCTCTCTAAAGCATAGCTCTGTGCTTTCTCAGCTTGGACGTTCTGTGTCTAGAAGACAGACAGACACACACACACATACAAACCCTTGGAGGTTTTTAATGTTAGTTCAAATGTCAGTTCCTCTGTAAAATCTTCTGTGAATGACCACATTTTTTTTGGTCTTGGAATAAAACATCTCTGCTATAGTACATGTCACATGGTTCAGATGGTTGTTTGTATGACTAATTCCCATGCTGTGCAAGTCAGTTCCACAAGCTGTGATAGGATCTAGGAGTGTAAGAGTGGATGAAGTTTAGTAGATCCTATTTTAGAGAGGAAACTGAAAAGCAACTGGTAATTACATGGTTATACAGTAAGGGTTGTAACTGAATTATGAACAAAATGCCATTGAGACAGAAATACAACAATAACTAGATTTGATACTGTGCTTCCCTAGAGCAAGGGTGACTTGTACCTCTTTCATGTTTGTGCTGTATGTGCCTGGCACTGTATTAAGTGTTGGTTAGTGAAAGTTTACCTGCATTTGATTAAACGAAGTTTTATTCTTGTTTTTCAGAATGCAAGGTCTGGAGAAACCCTTTAAACCTCTTTAGAGGAGCAGAGTATAGGAGGTAAGACATTTTGCTTTTCAGGTTAAGTATGGTGTTGGTCTTAGAGTAAAAGTGCTGTGAGATACTTATCTTTCTAAATATTCTACAGCATCTTCTAATTGGAGATACTGACAATATTGAAGTGAGTGATTCGCTCAAGAGTAGGTATTATCTTGACTGTTTACTTTTTTGTTTGTTTGTTTGTTTTTCAAGACAGGGTTTGTCTGTAGCTTTGGAGCCTGTCCTGGAACTAGCTCCTGTAGCCCAGGATGGCCTCGAATTCACAAGGATCCGCCTGCCTCTGCCTCCCGAGTACTGTTTACTTTTTTTTTTTTAATATAAAAGGAAGTAGCAGCTCTTTAAATTTTATTCTTTGGCATTTTCATATGTGTATATGATATATTCTGGTCACACTCATCCCTTCATTTTATCTTATCCTCTTCCCACTCCACCGCTTCTCAGTTCCTCTTCCACATGTTTTTCTTTTGTGACCCACTGGATTAAACCACTGGAGCATAAGGAAGTCACCAGTGGCTATCACGAAGACAATGGCTTCTGTTCCTCCTATGGCCACTGATCACTGCTAGCTCCCCAGGACAGGAAAGACCCAGGAGTCCCTCTCCCATCAATGACTGAATGTTTATTGGCTCAGTCTTATGCAGACAGCTGTAGTTGTGAAATCATGAGTGTCATGGCCTTGTCACACCCATAAGACAGCCTTTCCTAGTCCCCTCCCCATTGCTCAGATGCTGCATGTTTTTCCGCTCTATGACAGAGGAAAATTAGGAAACAACCTTCCTCAAGACCCAGCAATACCACTTTTGGATATATNTACTACACAGCAGAAAAAAATAATGACATCTTGAATTTTGCAGGAAAAATGGATGGAGCTAGAAAACATTATTTTGATTGAGGTAACCCAGACACAGAAAAACAATTATCACATGTACTCACTCATAAGTGCTTTTTAAATATAAAGCAAAGAAAACCAGCCTGCAAATCACAATCCCAGAGAACTTAGACAACAATGAGGACCCTAAGAGAGACTTACATAGAACTAATCTACATGGGAAGTAGAAAAAGACAAGCTCTCCTGAGTAAATTGGGAGCCTGGGGACCTTGGGAGAGGGTTGAAGAGGAGGAGAGATGCATGGAGGGGAGCAGATAAAAATGTAGAGCTCAATAAAAATCAATTAAAAAAAACAAGGTCTCCTATAGGCTTATTATATAGTATCCATTTCGTGTAAATCCTTATGAGGAATTCCTTACTGTTGGAAGCATATATGGTTAGTATTTAGTTTTTAGGACATTAAACTGAATAATTTATTGGTTTGTTTTGTTTTTGAGACATGTTCCATTCTGTAACTGAGGCTTTCTTGCTATATGGCTCAAGCTGGCCTCAAACTTATAGGCATGAGCCATCAAGCCAGGATGAACAATTTATTTTTTTTTAATGTTTTATTATTGAACCATTGAGTAGTACTTTTTTTTTTACCTCTTACTGATATAATAAGTTTTAAAAACACCCTGAAATAGAACTTATAGTCACTTATTTTTTGGAACTTACGTGTCTGTTGTAGCAACTGAAACATCTTGTGTTTGCTACAGATACACTTGGGTGACTGGTAAAGAGCCACTTACTTACTATGACATGAACTTGTCTGCCCAGGATCACCAGACCTTTTTCACCTGTGAAACAGACTTTTTACGTCCTTCAGACACAGGTATGTATTGTATGCTATAGACAGTCACTATGAAAATTATTTCATGTGTTTTCTAAAGCTATTTCTTATAATAACAGTTACATGGCTTGGAGTTATTTACATTTTAGATAGAAAATTCAGATTAAATTAAAGTGAATTATGATTATAAACTAAGCTAATATACTATTCTTATAAGAATTTTAAATGTTTTATGCTTTTTATTACTTAAAACACTTTCAGAGTCAGGTGGTAATGGTACATGCCTTTAGTCCCAGCACTTGGGAGGCAGAGACAGGCGAATCTCTGGTTCAAGGCCAGCCTGGTCTACAGAGCTAGTTCCAGGACGTGCAGAGCTACACACAGAGAAACCCTATCTTTAAAAACCAAGAAAATCAATAAATAGATAGGTAGGTATGTAGGTAGAGAGTTAGATAGATAGGTAGGTAGGTAGATAGGTAGATAGATAAATAGATAAACCAAAAAAATTTCAGATAAAATATAGCAGAAAATAATATACATTTTGGTCTTGGAAACAATTACCTGACAATAGAGCAGGAACTAGTGAGATAGTCTAATGGGTAAAGTGCTCACCGTGGAAATCTGACAACAGGAGTTTGAATCTCTAGAACCTATGTAAAGCTGTACACAGCTTTACATAGTAAAGTAACACAGGCCTGTAATCCCTGTGTCTCTATGGGGAGATGAGAGACAAAGATAGAGACTCCACAGATGTTCAGGAGCCAGCTAAAACAGCTAGCTCCTGTCACAAACAATTTGGAAGGTGAGGACCGCATCCGAGTTTATCCTCTGTCTCTGCACGTGCACTCATGCAGAGAGAGAAAAACAAGGTATGAACTTTGGGGAATGACATGTAGAAGAAACATAGGGTATATTTTATTCTAGTCAAAGATGAAGATTCATGTAAAATGGTAGTTTATAGAAATGTCCATGTTTTAGGGCCCTCTAAACTTTTCCCTACAGAGCAGAGTATTTTAAGGGCTGGGGATACAATTTAGTGGTAGGGGCTTTTCCTGTCATTTATGAAGCTCTGGGTCTGAGAGCACCAGGAAGTGGCTGGAGGAGTGTATAACCTAAAGATAGGGCCATTTCCCCCTTTTGTCTACTTTGAATACTTTTACTTTTATCTGTGTGATGACTCACCAGTCACATTCTTTAAGACACCTTCTCTGGAAGCTTCTATACTATAGTATATGTTATATATATATTTTGATGCAATTTTGAATGGATGGATGGATGGATAACATTGTTATTACACACATAAGCAATTTCATTAATAATAATTAATACATGGACAGCATGTGTACTAACTTGATCTTCCCAATCACTCTATGAGATAAGAACTATTGCCAGCCCCCCTTTTAAAAAGAAGGAGCTAAGCTGAATATGGTGGTTTATGCTGTAATCCTAGCACTCTGGAGGCTTAAGCAGGAAGATTGCCTGAAGTTCAAGACCAGCCTGGTCTATATAGTTTTAGGTTAGCCTGGGCTACATACACCATAAGATTGTCTCAAACCGAAACAAACAAGCAAATATGTTTGATTGTCTCAAACCCAAGCAAACAAGACAAAGTATGTAAGTTGGACTAATTGCAAATATAGGAAAAATTGCTTTATGTATGAATGCTCACTGTTTATGGTCACAGACAATGTATGTTTGTTAAGGGAAACTGCAGTAGATCATCAGGTGTGTTAGGAGCTGAGGTATCTTCAGAAATCAAATGTCATCTTATTTCTCCCTCTCACAAGCTGCTCAGACAGCTCTGATGACCCTTTAGAGCATTCTCAGTTTGAACAGTTCCTCAAAGAAATGTGAAAATCTGTGTGCCTTTTCACACATGTGAACTTCATATCATAAGGTTAAATAATTGCGGAGAATATAATTTTTTGTTATATTAGAAAATATAGACATTTAAAAAAAAGCCACTATTGCCTTTACTTGGATGTATATCATGAAAATCAGGTTTTACATATGTGTGTCTGCCAGGATAGATGCTTACATGCCAAGCACATCACGGAGCTAAGAATCTGATGATGACCATTTTCCATCAAAAACTATAATAATAGAAGCAAACACTCTTTAATAGTAGTAAGCCTTATAGAAGTCTTTTTTGTTTTTGTTTTTGAGAATGGGTCTTAACACATAGTCCAGATCACCTCACATTTGAGAACTTCCTGCCTTAGCCTCCACATGCTTGAAATCACAAGTGTACATCAGTGTAAGGTCCTTTCTTCTTGAGTGCTTGTCTCTTCTGTACCTTTATATAATTTTATAACTATGTTATGCTTCAGAGTCTTTTACTACTCTTGCAAGTCTTCTGCAATAGCCATTTTATATGAAATTATATTACATTTGGTGAAAAGATTCTGAATGCTGTGATGTATTTCTTTTATCTACTATCTATTTATCTATTTTGGTTTTTTAAGTCTCACTATCTTGTCCTGGCTATCTTGGAACTCAATTCATAGAACAGGCTGGCCTTGAACTCACAGAGATCCTCCTGTCTCAGCCTCTCAATTACTGGGATTAAAGGGGTGTGTCACCACACCTCACTGTTGTGATGTATTCTTGTCAAATCTTTAACAACTATATACTTAACTATTTTTTTCTCCTCAAAATATGCCCTTTAAAGTCCTAATTGGGTGTCTTCGTTGTCAATCCCTTCAATCAAAGCCTACTGACAGAGAAATCTGACCCCATTCTCCATTTTTCTGTTCAGGTAGATATGTAAGCTTCTCCATCATAACTGTTTCTCTTATGTATCAGATTTTTGCTTGTTTTGTGAGATAGGGTCTCCTCTGTAGCCCAGGTTGTCCTTAAACTCATACTATTCTTGCCTCAGGTGGGGTTATAGAACTGTGATACCCAGCTCTGGATTAAGACTCTGAGAAGAGGTCTGTTCTCTCTCGGCATGTGCCGCGTGTCTCTCTTTTCTTCTTTTCTGTTCCTTTTCTCTCTCTCTTTCTCCTTTCTTTCCCCCTTCTTTATGGAATAAATATCTAATTCTATTCTGTAAAAAAAAAGACTCTGAAAAGAAAGATGAAATTTTGAGCTTTGTGTAATGCTTGTCACTTGCTAGACTGAAGCACCGCAGCCTTATTTATTTCTGCCAATGGATCCTTTGACTTCCTGTAAGGAACTTCCCTTAGGATAATTCACTTTTTTAAAGAATTGGGGAGGGGTACTAATGGGACTAATAAAAATGGTTATCACTCCTTAATTAAAAGCATTGAGGAGCCAAATATTCTATTTCTGTTTATTTATTTAGCATACATTTTTGAAAGATTTTTCACGTAGCTTAGGCTAGTATCTTCAAATTCCTTATACACTGATGACGTCCTTGAGTTTCTGGTCTTTCTGCCTTTACTTGAGTGCTAGGATTATAGCCAGTCCATGTGGTGCTGGGGTTGAATCCAGGGCCTTGCACATTCTAGGCAGGCACCCTCCCCAGTGTGGGAGACTATTATTCTTCACTGTGAAGTTTCACTGCTCAAAGAAAGAAGAAAAGGCAGGAATCCTTATTTTCAGGGGTCTTGATTTAGTGTGACTGCCCTCAGCCAGGCTTGATGATTCATGCCTTTAACCCTAATACTTGGAAGACTGAGGCAGGAGGATTTTAGCATTACCTCAAAAACAAAAAGAGAAAAAACAACCCAAAAATCCAAGTAAGTACAGCCATCTCCAAAACTGACTGCTCCAAATCTAAACCACATTGTACTATTGACACTGAGAGGTCTTGAGCAGGATGTTAGCTGAGCTGTATACACACTGAATCTGTGAAGATTTGGAGTGGCTAAGAGGCAAGCTTTTCTTTTGTAAGCTCAATGGAAGCATAGCTCTAAGAAGAGGGTTAGTGATTATGGTTAGGTAGGAAAGGATGAATAGACTAGTCAGAGGAGCATTCTTCAGGTAAATCAGTTATAGGAAAGAGTCATAGAAATTTTAATAAACGGAGGCTTTGGTTAACTTTCCTTCCTTCCTTCCTTCCTTCCTTCCTTCCTTCCTTCCTTCCTTCCTTCCTTCCTT
>LOEQ01000238.1:260726-281868 GCA_001685075.1 Bramus lutescens | reverse complement strand
TTAATCCCAGCACTCGGGAGGCAGAGGCAGGAGGATCTTTGTGAGTTCGAGGCCGGCCTGGTTTACAAGAGCTAGTTTCAGGACAGGCACCAAAAATTACAGAGAAACCCAGTCTCGAAAAAAAAAAAATGTGCACCACCACCGCCCTGTGACATTGATTTTCTTAAGACCACACACATCATTTTGGTTCTTGCAGTTTCTTGACTTCCACAGGTGTGTGTAATCTAGTTAAATACTGAACTCACTGGTAGACTTTCCTTGTTGATGAGAATTCAGAATGAACTGTCAGTTTCTTTTTCATCCTTTCAGACACCCACATAAGGCAACGATTTACATCAGTATAGCTTTTTATGGTGAAAAAGACAAGCATGCACAAGTGAGATGTGGTAAATTTCCCTTCACTTATTGTCATAAGTAGTCATTATATTAGATTTTGCTCTCATCTAATTGATTTGTTGATTTAAATCTGAGAATAAGCATTCCCTCAAGAGCTAGGTAGCAGTGCGCTTTGAATATGTTTTCACTTTGAAAATCTAGAAATCAGGATGTTTGCTGAGCTGTATATACCTGTGGTCCCAGCTGCTAAAGGGGTTGAGGTAGGAGGAGGATGGAGTACGGGGCAATACCGGGTGACCCTGTCTCAGAAAGCAAACAAAACACTAAATAGACAAAACCTCAAGAGATTTCTCATTAGTGTCCAGCTTTATACTTTAATGGAAGTTGAAAAATAGGGGAGTGGACCTGCGAGTCCACTGACTATGGTCAGCTAGGGATGAGCATCTGTGGTTCTTGACCCACAGATAGGTGCAGTTCTTTTTTGTGCTAATAAGAATATTGCAAATATTAATTGAAAAAATAGATAAATCTGGGTGAAATTTTTTGTGTTTTAATTATTTTGACCATATCATGAGCTCTTAGCAGTATTGGATAATAAATCAGTCTTTTGATTTAAATTATTTTTAGGCCTTGGGTTTTTTTTTTTAAAGTCTTTTTTTTTTAAAGACAGGGTTTCTCTGTATAATAGCCTTGACTGTCCTGGAACTCACTCTGTAGATTAGTCTGGCCTCAAACTTACAGAGACCCACCTGCTTCTACCTCCTGAGTGCTGGGATTAATGGTGTCTGCCTCCACTGCCCAGCCTTTAATCCATTTTTAAGTTTGTATTTCCCCTTTCCCTTTAGATTTAGGAATACCTTGGTTGTAAAGAGCAATCTTGAAAGGTAGGAATGGCAGAGCATTTGAAAACACAAGAATAACAAAACATGCTTAAAGATGCATTGCATAGATTCATTAGAAATGAAAAAAATTGCCAGACAGAGGCAAGAGAATCTCTGTGAGTTTGTGGCCATCCTTGTCTTCAGAGCAAGTTCCAGGACAGGCAAGGATGCACAGAGAAACCCTGTCTCAAAAAAATAAAAACAAAGAAAAACAAAAAGCAAAAACAATCAAACACAGTAGAAATAAAAAATTGTCTTAATGTGTTAAATTAACCAAGATTGATAATGCAAACTGAGTAGCCATTTTCTGAAATGCTAGGGACCAGAGTGTCCTTTAGATGTTCTTTAATATTTGAGATATTTGTATGTGCATAATGATATATCTTGAGAATGGGACTCAAATATAAACTCAGAATTCTTGTTTCATATGTATTTTATACACATAGGTGGAAAGTTTTTTGTGTGTGTTGTTTCGATACTGGTTTGTAGAGATAAGGGCTTATCTAGCCCTGTCTAGTCTTTAACTCCTTAAGTAGCCAACACTGGCCTTGAGTGCCTGCCTCGACCTCCTGCATTCTGGGTTGACAGGTATACGCCCCCATACCCTTCTTATTGTGCCTGTGTTTTGACTGCAACCTATCCCATCATGTCAGGTGCTGATTTTCCACTTTTGGTTTTGTGTTTTGTATTTTGAAGTTTTGTATAGTGATGCTCAACCTGGCTTGAAGGGTAAAAAATTGGAGAAATGGTCACTTTCCTATGCGGTCTCAAACTACAAATTAATAATTTTGTTGAATGGAATTTGAGTGTATATATCCAAACTCCTTTAAATGCTATACCTATTTTAAACAAAGAAATACTTGGTCGCTATACAAAGATAGAAGCTGAAAGATTATTTTTTTGTTTTGTGTTTTGTTGTTGTGTATTGCAGTACTGAGGACTAAGTCTAAGACTTCAAGCATGCTGAACAATTTTTTTTTTTAATCACTGAACTTTATTCCTGGCCATTTTTGCTTGTTCGTTTAAGTCAGGGTATTGCTTTGTAACCCTGGCTAACCTGGTACTTGGAGTATAGTCCTGGCTGGCTTCAAATTCATAGTGATCCTCCTGCCTCAGCCTCCTGAATGCTAGATAAGAGGTTTTTACTACCATACTGGCTGAATGATTGTTATCACAAATTTGTTTTTGTTTTTGTTTTTGTTTTGTTTTGCTATGCTTTGTTTTTGAGGCAGTGTTTCATGTAGGTTGACCTCAAATTCTCTGCATGGCTCAGGACAACCTTGCACTCTGGATCCTCCTGCTTCCACCCTCCAAGATCTCTTATGCATAGTTTATTATGTTTTAATAATAGGAAAGCACTGGAAATAACTTTTCATTGAAAGGTAATTAATTAGATAAATTATGATTATATACCAGAATATTATAATAATCACCTCAAATGCTGGTAAAGATTTGGCATTAAAATTTGGTCTGTAAACGCTGTACAGTTTATAGGCGAGAGTCCTATCATCAAAGGTTTCCAAGCCTAATACCATAGTCTGTCTCTATGTCCTACTTTAGTGTTGTGGCAGACTGATGCTCTTTACCTGGTCAGAATCAGGCAGTGCTGGCTTGCATCAATTTGTCAAGTTCAGGAAGCATTAGCTGTCAGCTAGCTGGTGACATGTTTGATATGAAAAATGTATTTTTGTTACACATGTGGAATATATTGTCTCATTTTCTGAGCCAAAACTAATATATTGTTTCCAAAGGAAAACTCAAACATTTTCCACATTATTCTTTCTGAACACTTGTAGGTTTTGTTCCAAAGTCAACATTTATAAGTTCTCCGTTTTTCTTATCAAATATAAAGTAAGCCAGGTATTTCCAAGAATCTACTTTGTGTGTGTGTTTCTTTAGCTTTTAGGAGACATCATGTAACGTGATATCTTCATGTAGCGTGATATCATTTTGGTTCAGTAAATGATAGCAAAACCCATCCCATTATTCCAGAGAAATCCTAACTCAGGTTAGTTTTGACTCTTTTTTTAAAAAAAATATTTATTTATTTATTATGTATACAACATTCTGTCTGTGTGTATGCCTGAAGGCCAGAAAAGGGCACCAGACGTCATTACAGATGGTTGTGAGCCACCATGTGGTTGCTGGGAATTGAACTCAGGACCTTCGGAAGAGCAGGCAATGCTCTTAACTGCTGAGCCATCTCTCCAACCCCTAGTTTTGACTCTTGATAAAGCTGAGGTTTTCCAAAGATGTGCTGTATTCTAAATTATCCCAGTCTTCCTTCCCAGTTTTCATAGAAAATGCACATCTACACATTTTTCCTATGCTGAATCATTGATTAGATTAAACAAAGACTGTTTAGCTTTTGTGTATTCTTAGTGGTTCCACAGGCCTTTTCAGATCAATGAAAGTAGGACTGACATGTCTATTATAATCTAGTGTCACTCAAGCTCAATTTTTACATCCACTTAGATACATAAATGTTCATGCGTAAATATGATGTGATTAATTAAAGTACTTTCTTTATATGTTATGAAAATAGATCATAGAATATTTTTATTATATGCAAAGGTTCCATATTTAAAATAAATTTCTCATGTAAATGTGAGTTAGTAACCCAGTTTCATATGTTTAAAAACATGGTATTTAAAGCTTTGTTTACTCTTTTAGCTCATTCTTCATACGTTTTACATAAGATTATTTATGTTTACCATCTCATCCACTCTTTGAAATATTTTTCCCACAGTTATGCAGAAGGCATGGAGGGAAAGAAATCCTCCAGCTCGAATCAAAGCAGCCTATCAAGCTTTAGAGTTAAACAATGAGTAAGTTGGAAAAATAAATTTGTTTTAAAGGAAACACAGGCAAATAATTTTGAATTTCCTTTATCTGCTCATAAGATTAGGAACACTGGCATCTCCATTCCTGTCTCGCATACTGGAGACCAGAGTCTCAGTGTTCAATGATGTCTATATTTTGCTTTTGAAAGTGTAAATTGCACATATGGTTTTACATAAGAGTATTTTAGAAATTCTTTTTAAAATAAGGATTACTAATAAAGAATGCTAATAATCCTTAGTAGTTAAATGAGTAATTAAATATTTATGCCACTGTTTTATTTTGTTTTTCATTTAATTCATTCATTTAAAGCACTCATCAGTCCTGGGAACTTATACTCAGCAATGGGCTCTGAGACATAAGAGGATTCAAAATTAGCAAAATAGCTGTCAGTTTTTTCCATGTTAACAGCATTTTCTTACATCGTTTTTTAGATTATCTGTTTATCTTAAGAGTACAAAAATGTAAAACAGCTAGTTAGTGTTTAAATGGCACAGATCAGTGACTTTTAATTGAATATATCCTAAATACATGTCAGGTGGGACCATTCAAAGAATGGCTCCTGGCTAATATGAATCTAGAGTTTCCCTTGTTCCTTTCCTGTCAGTAAAAATATTCTCCTGAGTGAGCAAAATAATGGCAATGCTCTCCACCTAGTGACTGGCTGACCAGGGTTTGACTGACATATGACACTGTAAAATATCAGAGCTTTACTGAAGTAACCTGGTGATCGCTCACTCAAGTGCAAAGGACCTAAATACAAGGGAACTCATTCTCCACTCTCTGTCTCAGTGGCATTCTTAAAGACAAAATGCACAGCCAGACAGAGGTGTATAGTGCAGGGACAGACAGGTGTATAGCGCAGGGACAGACAGGTGTATAGTGCAGGGACAGAGCTAGGATTATTGGTTTTTACTAGTATGATTCTTTGAAGCACCAGCTGAAAGGTCTTGCCCTATTTCAGTTACCTTAAGATTCTCTGAATTGAACATACAAAAAATAGAGAAAAATGTGTTGTTAGCTGTCTGATGCAAAGAATAAAACAAATGTAGGGACAAGAAAATAGAGAAACTGGAAAATTTGTCAGGAAAGGTCAGGGAGTGAGACACTGGAGAATAAGACCTTGGAAAGCTTCCACAGATTCCTGGGAGGCTCAAAGACCCAATTTTTCACAGAGTTGGACACATGCTCAGAAATACTTGGTTTTCAAGGCCTTTTAAGCCCATACATTATCTTAATTCATGAAAAAATTGACAAAATCCAACAGCATATTATGATAAAATTACTAAAAAATGTTAGACATGTGAGGAATGCTCTATCTGGATAATATTGAGGCTGGCACAGTGAGAAATGAAAGCTATGGTAGTTGTAAAATACCTGAGTGAATGTTGAAAGTGCACCCTGGTGCACATGCACACACACAGAGAGAGAGAGAGAGAGAGAGAGAGAGAGAGAGCCTTCCTTGGAGACTTTGTTTTTGTACTTTCTTCCTAGATATTTAAGAAAATTTTATCTGATAATTAATCGACCACTATGCTAACCAAGCACCCACCTTATTGGTCACACATGGAAGAGTACAGAATTTACAAAATCATCAGGAAAGCCAGGAAGCAAACAACTACAATGGCAGCAACAACAGAGGGGTTACAGAAAATCCCATTCTAGAGTTGCCATAATAGGAGAGTTTAAAATGACAATTTTCAACCAAAAATTATGAAGCATGCAAAGAACATGGGTGGGGTGGCACATGCTTCTAATCTCAGCAGTCAGGAAGCTGTAACTGAACTCTGGTTTAGCCTGGGCTACAGCCAGACCTTGTTACCAAACAAAACAACAAAAACCAGTATTCGAAGAAACAACAGAACAAAATGGGGAAAGTATCCTTGGGAGTCTGGACTTTTGACTTCATAGATCTTAAATCATCTACTTTAAATTCGTTCAAAAAGGTAAAAATCACAAGAAAGGTCTATGGTGATGTTTCACCATTAGAAAATTATCAATACTTTTTTGAAATCCCAACAAGTGCAGCTGGGCATATAAGGGACTAAGAGGAAATCCTAGGATTGAAAAATACAGCTGAAGTAAAAATGTACTGTAGGGAGCTCTGTATAGATCTGAGCAGACAGAAGAGTCAGCAAAGCTGTGTTAGGCCCTTTGAGCTTATGCAGTCTCAGAAGTAGGAATAAGTATCCAATATGAGCCCTGTGAGGCAGTCAGTCATGCCACCCTACATATAATTGGAGTCCCTGAAATATGGGAGGGAGGAAAACAGAACAGAAATAATATTTGAAGAAATAATAGCCAAACCAAAATATTAATATACCGAATCCAGCAGCATTTGGAAAATATACAAGAGGACCAAGTGGGGTTTGTTACAATTGAAGAGTTTCAACACATGAAGGAAGGAATCTACATGATTGTCTCAGCTGGTACAGAAAAAGCCTCTGACAGTGCTTGTTAGGAGTTCTAATAACATGTAAACAGAAGTGGTGACGGCAGGCATCCTTGCCTTCCTGGTTTAAACAGCTCGCAGTCTTTCATCACTAAGTGTCCTTAGGTGCTGGCTTTTCATAGATCCCTCATTAATTTGAGCAGGATTCCTTACATCTACACTATTTCTTAACCTACACAGTTAGGCAAGGAAAGGGAAAAATGTATCCAGATTGGAAAGGAAGAAGTAAACTGTCTTTATTCACAGGTGGTGTGGCCATTTGTCTAGAAAACCTTAAGAAGGTCACACAAACAGAATTCTCTCAGTGCTTATAATCTAGGTTAAATATGAGTAAAAAGTTAGCAATTCCATTTAAAATGGCATCTAGCATATGAAAATGCTTAGAGGTAAGTTTGGCCAAGAAAGTATGAGGCTTGCACACTGAGAATTAGAAAACAGCTGGGGAGATGCAGGTCTGTCTGATGACCTGAGCATGACCCCAGAACCTAGGAAGAAGAGAACTGACCCCCAACAATCATTGTCTGACTTATATGAATGTGGTGGTATATGTGTGCCACATTTATATGCTAAAAGTAATTAAAAATAACTTAAAACCTCACAAAATGTTATCCAAGCAGCAAAGAAAAAAAGAAAAGCTGAAATATATATATATGTGTGTGTGTGTGTGTGTATGTGTGTGTGTATATATATATATATATCCATATATGACACAAGTTCAATATCTTTAACTGAAATGTCAGTGCTCCCCTGCATCAATCTGCAGATTTAATCTATCTCCTATTAAAGTTACTACTGCTGGAGCCAGAGAGAAGGGCCAGTTGTTAAGAGCACTGGCTGCCTTTCCAGAGGACCCTGACTTGATCTCCGACAGCCACTTGGCAGTATTGCATGCATTGATACATATACATGCAGGCAAAACACTCATACATGTAAAAAATTAAAATAAAAATAATTAAAATCACTGTTACTATTTTTTGCAGAAATTGACAAGCTGGTCTTAACATTTGTGTGTAGTTGCAAAAGAATCTAAGTAGCCAAAAACAATCCTAGGACCACATTAGAAGACTCATATTTTAAAACTTTCTACAAAACCAGATGGTTAAACCATAAGATTAAATGCCTAGACTGACTTACTTAGACTTACTGGAAAGTAAGCCCATATATTTATGGTCTTTCAGTTGATTTTTGATGGAGGTGCCAAGGCTATTCAAAAAAAAAAAAAGAAGTCTTTAAAGTTGGGCTATGGTGGCATATGTCTGTAATCCCAGCATTTGGGAGGCAGAGGCAGGTAGATCTCTATGAGTTTGAGGCAAGCCTGGTCTACAGAGAGAGTTCCAGAACAGACGAGACTATACAAGGAAACCGTGTCTTGAAAAACCAAAACCAAACAGAAGAAGAGGAAGAGGAGGAGAAAAGAAGAAAAGAAAGAGGAGGAAGAGGAAGAAGAAGGAGGAGGAGGAAGAGGAGGAGGAGTAGGAAGAAGAAGAAGAGAAAGAAAAGGAAGAATGTAGTAGTAGTTTTTAACACAATGCTGAACAATTGGATAGTTACATCTACAAGCTGGCAGTTGGACCCTTATGTTACATATACATATCAATTAATTAAAAAATAAGTAATTAAAATATAAACTCATAAGAGAACATGTACTGCGTTAGGGATGCAGGCCAGTGGTAGAGTTCTTGCCTAGTGTGCTTGCAACCCTGCAACTTTGCCCTGTAAAAGAGAGGAGAGGACAGGAGGGATAGTCTTATGTCCCCAGGTTTCCCAGTGGTTTGACAGACACAACAACAAAGGCAGAAGCAATAGAAGAAAAAGTAGGTAAACTGCCTCATTAAAGAAAAACCTCTATGCACCAAAGGACACATTAAAGAGGTGCTGTGTGACTGTGGGTGGGGAGGCAGGAAAGACAATGGAACTGCTGAAAGGGTATGGTGCTTTTGGGGGTGATGAAGATGCTATATGTACCTGTTATAGTTTCATGACCTTGAGAATATAGTAAAAGTTTCTGAATTTTGCAGTTGAAAATGTTTTGCACTGGTGGGCCTGCAAGATGGCTCAGCTAGTAAAGGTACCAGCAGCCAAGCTGATGGCTTGACTTTGATCCCAGGACCTACATGGTGGAAGGAGAGAACCAAATCCCACGAGTTGTCCTCTGACCTCCACATGGGTACTGTGATGTACACACAGGCACACATAATAAAAGTTAAATACCTGAAATAGAAAATAAAATTTTATACAGGCATGTGAATTTATGCATGGGACAAATTTCTTGTAATAACATAGCTAATGCAAGAATAGAAGGCAAAGTTGCCAGGAAGCACAAACTATAAACAAGCTAGGATGTGGTTTGGTGGTGGTGGCAATGGTGGCAGTACTGGGGGTGGAATCCAGGGCCTTGCACATGATAGACCAGTGCTCTGTCCTTGAGCTACATTTCCAGCCCCATTTATTCACTTTTTGAGAATACTAATTGTGACCTTCCTGCCTCAGCCTTCTGAGAAACTGGGATTACAGGCCTGTGCTGGTAATTTAAAGTTATATTAGGAGCTGGGGATGTATCTAATGGTAGATGTTGCATACCATGTGAATTCCTGAGTTTTATCCCCAGCAACACAAAACTAATAATAAAATTATGTTTTTATTTAGATTCTGTTTCATCAGTTTTATCAAGGTTTTTTGTTTTGTTTTGCAGTGCTGGGATCGAACCCAGGGCCTCAAGCATGCTAGGCAAGTGCTATACCCCTGCTATACCCCCAGCCCTACAAAAATATTTCTAGCCTGGTTATTTAAAAGATTTTGAAAGAAAACATTAAATGCAAATATTTGATAATGGGCATTATGACATACATCTGTAATTACCAGCACTTGAGAAGCTGAGTCAGGAGAATGAGAGTTCAAGGCTAGCCTGGGCTGTGTTGCAAGATTCTATTGCAAACAACACGGAATTTGTTTTTGGAACAGCAATCAGGATACCTAGTGTTTAAACCAGCAATATATCTAATGTTTTATCAAAATCCAGTGTTATATATTGGAGAAATGTGTTGATTAGTAACATTATATTTATAAAGTGACAGGGCTATTTGAAAAATACCTTAGTGGTGTGATTTGATTTTTGTATCTGAAAGGCCATTCTTGACCCTCATTGAGGATAGGTACCTTTTTCTTTTATTCTTCAGTAGTAGACAGGGGCTTGTCATAGAGCCCAGAGTGCATAGGTACTCCTATATTGTCAACGCTGCCCCCAAACTCCAGGTCCTCCTACCTCAGGGTTCTAAGTGTTGGAATTGTAAATGTGGATGATAGCTACTCACTGTCACTGTGTTTCATGCCTGCCCCTGCATTTGTTGCCAATAATCTCTGTTTAATTGGAACATGTGAACCATATATGTAACTTTTTAGATTTGAAAAGTTAAAAGAAGTTAGTTTGAAAGTCTCAATTATCTAGATTCAAAATATAAAACATTTTCACATATAATCAATGTTTTAAAAGCCTATCAATGAGGTATTCTACATTCTCAGTCTTTAAAATCTAATATGCACCAACATGCCATGTCAGTTTAGATTAAGCGCATTTCAGGTGCTCAGAAACTACTTGTGGCTACTGACTTGAATGTTGGACTGTGCAGGCCTGGACAAGCAGAACTAAGACATCATCTTCAGACTAAATGTACTTGTTTGGAAATACATGGAAGGGAAACTTTGTTTTTCTTTATTGCCCAAAGCCAAGAATTAGTTTATTTTACTGGCCAGCTGTTGACTTTAAAGATACAAACAAAAATCTCTGTGTTTTATCAGGGTGAAGAAAAGGAAGCTTGGGGTAAACATGGGTGTGATTTGAGCGTAGGTGTATGAGAGGAAGGCCTGGAATGCAGCCTGTGGAGGATAAGACACAGAACACTTGGGTTTGTAGGAAAGACTTAGGGTAGGAATGAATGTTCCTGGTCAGATATGGAGAGCCCTCATTAGCCAAGCAAGCCTTCTCAGTGTGCACTCCCTTCGTATCCACATGATGTGGACATTGCAGAGCAAGCAGAGCCTGAGAGCAGGCCTGACCAGTGGGTGGTGTGGTCCTTACAACTACTTCTTTAGACAACGTTTTATGTATCTTTCTTTTTCTCCCCTTCCACAAAAAGAAAACACAGGGTCAGAGAACAGAGCTAGAAATAGAAAAGACTGAAAATAGTGGAAGAAACATTGCGGGGTTGGACATAATGAATATGCTAGTGTACCCCTAGTGACTTAAAATGCTGAATGATGTTTTATTTTTCTCCTCAAAGATGGAAAGTGTAGGTACGGATGAGGGAAGCATGACATAGCAAGAGGCCTGTCCAGAGAAACAGAGCTTCACCACAGTACTTAACATAGCCTTGCTTGCTTGCTTGCTTTATAGCTGTGCCACTGCCTACGTTCTACTGGCCGAAGAGGAAGCAACAACCATCGTAGATGCTGAAAAGTTATTTAAACAGGCGCTCAGGGCAGGGGAGATAATTTATAGACGGTCACAGCAGTGCCAACACCAGAGTCCTCAGCATGAAGCTCAACTGAGTAAGCAAACTTGAACTGGCTATTATTCCTCTTCTTTTTTTTTTTCTTTCGGTTTCTTGAAGTGTTAGTCTCAAATTTGCCATGTAGATGAGGATAACCCAGAACTGATCTCCTCCTGTGCTGGGATTATAGTCAAGTGCTACCAGGCGCAGATTCTATCTTTAGCTCCTGAACTTTGTATTTAAAGCATGAAACAATAATAATAAAAATATGTAAAAGTTTGATATTTTTCATCAAACAACTGATAGATTCATATTTCTGGTCTATTAATTCTAACTCTCATTGTGTTTCCTCTTCAGTCTATGGCTCTGTATGTGGTACCCAAGGGTGGTTCCTTCCCTTCTCCACTTTGCTCTCCTTTCTTCTTTTCTTCCTTTCTTCCTTTCTCCTCCTGTTGTTTTTGTTTGGTTGGTTGTTTTGTTTTATTTTGCTTTAAGGCGGGGTCTTGCTATTATAGCCTAGGTTGTCTCTGAATTTGGGATCCTTTTTAGGGATTGCTCCATTGACAACTGATTTTCAGTTTATACTCCAGTCTCGCATGTGACAGTGGTTCTTTTCTGGTTGATTTTTCTCCAGCATGCTTGAGATAGGATGAAACACAGGGACTGTTTTCTTTTGGAGATGTTCTTCTGGTTAGGGTTGCGACACTTGCCAAAGCTGTTAGAATCGGCAGTGTTGCTGTTTCTGGCTGAGATTTGTGGCCAGGGGGTTTTAGTTTCATGATTTTGGCAGATACTGGACAATAAATTGAAATATGTTTACACAAGGCATTATCTCTTAGCAGCAAAGTTCTACATCTTTTGTTTATGGAAATTAAAATTTGGCTAATGTTTTCTCTCAGTTAAATACTTGTGTTTACAATATATTTCATTAAGGCATGTTATTATACAAAACTATGGGAATAGTTAATATTGCAGCCTGGAACTAATGAAACTACGTCTATAAAAACCTCTTGCTATTTCTATTTCCCCTTGCATAATACCAAATGTGGTTATCTTGTAGAATTTTTTGTTTTTTCTTTTTTTAATATTTATTTATTTATTTATTATGTATACAATATTCTGTCTNCTTTGGAAGAGCAGGCAATGCTCTTAACCACTGAGCCATCTCTCCAGCCACCATCTTGTAGAATTTTTAATTTTGAAAATTATACTTATTTATGTATGTGTATTTGAATGTGTATATGTGTGCATGCACACATGTGTGCATAGAAGTCAGAAAACAACTTGTGTGTCAGCTTACTCCTTCTACCATGTGGGTCCCAGGGATCAAACTCAGGTCAGCAAGATTGACAAGCAAGCATCTTTTACTTGTTGAACCATCTCACTAGCCCATGATAAAGCTTTTCTCTTAGCCTTTTCTAGTAATAATTTTAAATTAATTATTAACTTAATAAAACTTTATATTATTTATGGATTTTTGTTTAGGGAATTTAGGATTTTTGAGCCAAAATAATAGTACTAAAATTATAGATTGTTTATACAGAAACTGAGATAGACAAATATATCTTTCTATTAATATCTACTTGTTTTCTGCCACTATTAAACTCATCAACCGAATGAACTATATATATTACATTCAAATTGCTTACTACTAGAGGAAAAAGTAATTAAGTATATATTTTAAGTGTTTAATATTGAAAGCACACATAAAAATAGAGAACATTTCTTATTTAAAACCTAAATTTAATATTCATTAATAAAATAATAATGCATTCTGGTATAAATTAAATTTAATTTTAATAGGTTTTTCAGGATAAGCAAATAAAATTAGTGGATAATTTTTTAGTAGCTATTTTAATGATATGTCAGGTCATAATACAAAAAATGATACTTGTATCATTTTCTTATTTTTCTAAATAGGGCGAGATACCAATGTACTTGTATATATAAAAAGAAGATTGGCAATGTGTGCAAGAAAATTGGGAAGAATAAGAGAAGCAGTGAAAATAATGAGAGATGTGAGTAAATTTGATAACAGAATCATTATTTCTATAGTTCCCAAGACTAAAAATATTATCAGTTATTTTAATGCAGAGTCACTGTTTTTTCAGTTGCTCATTTCTATAACAGGATAGTATATTTTATTTATTTATTTATTTAATTTATTTCTTGAGACAGGGTCTCACCTTGTAGCTCTGGTTGGCCTGGAACTCTGTAGAACAGGCTGGCCTTAAACTTAAAGAGATCCACCTGCCTCTGCCTCCTGAGTAGGATTAAAGATGTGTGCCCCTGTGCCCAACTAGGATATTTTTAATGTGCATACATTTCTTAAGGTTTAGGTGTTTATAACTTTGTAAAAAAGCAAAATAATTTGTACATTATCAAACCCGGTTCAGCTTCTCTGAGTTTTCTATCATGATTTGTTTTGATTTTAGTCTTTTTTTTCTTCTTTAATATACAGTTGATGAAAGAATTTCCTCCTCTTACCATGTTGAACATCCATGAAAACCTCTTAGAATCACTTCTAGAATTGCAGGCCTATGCAGATGTTCAGGCGGTCCTGGCAAAATACGATGGTGAGTTTGTGTGTGTGTGTTAGTAGATAGCATGGTTAGTCTCTTTTCGGCTGTGTAATCATCAGTGACTTCAGTTGCCTCTTTCCAGTCTCAGCAGTCAGTTTGGAGGTGTAGGTATAGCTGCTGGGAAGCATCTTCTTTATCTGTCCTTCTTGCTGAGCCAGAAGCCTGTCTACAAGAAGGAGCTTCTCTATGAGGACATGTTCTTTATTACCTGAGTCTGTGTGAGGCACTTAGAATGTGATGGTGGACATGAAAACATGGATTTAACCCTCATGGCATTTGTGGCTTAGTGGCACACAGAGAATAGGGCAGTAGTTACACTGAAGGTAGCCTATGAAGAGAGGTGACTGTAAAAGTATAGGCATTGTGCACATAGCAGGGTGCTCCATGAACTTTGGCATATAAAGAATACCAGTAGAGGGGGCTGGAGAGATGGCTCATTGGTTAAGTGCATTGCCTGCTCTTCCAAAGGTCCTGAGTTCAATTCCCAGCAACCACATGGTGGCTAACAACCATCTGTAAATACATCTGGTGCCCTCATCTGGCCTGCAGACATGCACACAGACAGAATATTGTATACATAACAAATAAATAAATATTAAAAAAAAGAATACCAGTAGAAGCTGCATAATAGTCTTTATAAGAATAATTCAGAATAAGAGTTTTACAATGATTTTTAGTTATATGAAGTAATTTATATAATTTCAGTGATCCCTATAGTAAACATATGAAGTGGTAGGACAAGTGTTTTCATTCTTTTCAGGCACTAAATTAGGAAACAGGAGTTTAAGAAGGTTAAATAATATTGGATAATGTCTTCCAGTGAATGAGTGGCAAACCTGAGCCATAACTCAGCCATTCCATTTCCATGTTTACTAGTCATTTGATAAGAATAGTTCCATGTATTAACTATTTGTATTATTATAACAATAACAGTTGACTACAAGTGGAGTTGGGAAAATGTTAAAAACGCAGACTTTTGCCTGGTGGTTGTGATGGTGCACGCCTTTAATTCCTACACTCAGGAAGCAGAGACAGGCAGATCTCTGAGAGGTCTACAGAGCAAGTTCCAGGATGGCCAGGGCCACACAGAGAAACCCTATCTCAAAGAAACAAACAAACAAAAAACAACACAGACTTTCCCCTCATTCAAAGTAAGATTATCTGCTCACTTTGCCTCCCTCTTAGATCCTCCTGCCTCTGCCTCTGCCTCTGCCTCTGCCTCTGCCTCTGCTTCCCAAGTCCTGGGGTTAAATGTATATGCCACCATGTCCAGCTAGGATTTTTGTAAATGTGCATACATTTCTTAAGGTTTAGGGCTTCGTAAGTTTATCTTTTAAAAAATCTTACTTTAATAACCCTGGCTCAGCTCTTTCGAGTTTCTCTGTTATGATTTATTCTGATTTTAGACTTTCCCCTTTTTATATACAGTTGATAAAAGTCCATGCAGCAAACCTCCTAGCCCTGTTTCTGCTCTTGTCTTTCATTAGAACCAAACATGGAAAGTCACTCACCTTTGTCTTGTCAGAGGCTCCTCCCACTAGTTTAGGAATCCCCATGACTTTGGAAAGTTGAAGTGTGATACATTTGGAAGGTGAAATTGCTTTCTTTTATACATCTTTTAGGATTTTTAGGCAGATCTTCGCAATAGTTTAGACTCATAGGAAAATTTGTGAGCAACCCATTCCATATGTAACTTACTGGGTACATGGCCTGTTGTGATATTTGTGATGTGCAAGCTTAGGAACTGAGTATCCAAAGTCAGAAGGGGACCTGATTTGTTTAGAATAAAGGAAAACCCACTAAATTGATAGGGCCTGCATCATTTGGTATGCTTCTGTGGGTTAGTGTTTACACGGCTCACTGTACATCACTGTGCAGACCCACAGTCATTGGAAACCAGCTTTCTCCCTGAGATCTCCACCCACTGTGTAGTCTTGAGCTCAGATTGTCACGCAAGTGCGCCACTCTCTTCTAAGACCACTGTTTAGGCAGTTTTCTGAAAAAGGATTTATTTTTTTTATGATCTCAAGTTAACTTCATACTCTATAAAATGTAGTCCTTTAAGAAAATGTAGGAAAGCTAAAAACTTAGGGAAAAAGTTAAAATTAATCCAGATATAATAGCAGTTAAGTATTTTAATTTTTTCAAACCTTAGTTTTTACATTTAATTATACTGTGAATTTCTTCTGATTAGTCTTATTGAAAACAGATTATTATTGATGTTTGTAGATGTTGTCATCATATAGAGGACTTATATCAATATAGTTTAATCTCTACTAGAAGGTATGGAAAGAGGTCTAGACTGGGCAGTGGTGTTGGAGCCAGGAGGTAGAGGCAGGCAGATCTTTGTGAGTTTGAAGCCAGTTTGGTCTACAAGAAACTACACTGGGAAATTCTGTCTCGAAAAACCATTAAAAAAAAAAAGTGAGAGAGGGAGAGAGAAAGAGAAAGAGAGATCAATAAAGTTACTACTAGCCCAGGGATATGCCACTAGTAAATAGTAAAATCTAGAATGAAACTTAGGCCTTCCGACAATGTATCCAGATGCCTATGCCACTGTATTGCAGCTGATGAATTTGTACTATGAGTTATAATTTTTAATCCCTACCTAAGGTGACAATATTGTTACAGATATAAGCCTTCCAAAGTCTGCAGCCATCTGCTACACAGCAGCATTGTTGAAAACAAGGACTGTTTCAGATAAGTAAGTACTTTTGAAAGCACAATCATTTGGAAAGACTGCTGAGCATTTGATAAGGGTTTTTCCTCTCCTGACTTTTAAACAGTGCGCTTTCTCCTTTCTATTTCCTCCTGAATAACCCTTACTCTTTTGTGACTGAGGTTTTTCACTGCATGTGGTTTGATGACAGAGCTATTTAGAGTTAAGTAAGCTGGGACTCAAATTCAAACTACCACACAGTAGATGTAGCTGGGCAAGTTGTACTTTGAGAGTAATATGGCTGGAGAAGTGGCTCAGCGGTTAAGAGCACTGACTGCTCTTTAGAAGATCTGGGTTCAATTCCCAGCACCCATATGGCGCTCACAAAGATCTGTGATTCCAGTTCCAGGGAACCCAACACACAGACACACATTCAGGCAAAATACAAATGCACATGGAAATAAAATTATAAAAAAGAAAATAATATTGTAGGGTGGTTGTATGAGGATGATATGTGTCAAGTTACTACAGCAGGTTCAAGAAAGAGCCCACAGAGAACTGAATGTGAAGCTTATACCTGCAACACCAGCCTTTGGAAGGAGGAACAGGAGTCAAAGCTAACCTTGGCTACATAACAAGCTAAAGGCCATCCTGGTGTATATATGTCTCAAAAAAAAATTACACCTTCAATGTGGTAACAGTGGTGCTGGTAACAACAAGGTACAGGTAGACGAGCTGGGTTCATCTTGCCCTTCCACTGAAGTTACTCTCTCTTCCTTACACTTTTGGCTCTCATTAGTCAGTTCTTTTTATTTGGCAATTGAGACAGTCAAAATCTGGACAGGTCCAGTGATGAGACCATATCGCAATAAAAAAATTATTATTTAATCGAGAGTCAGAGACCAGCCAAATGCTACTCATCATTTTCACCTTAGAGTAGTATATCTTGATATAAATTAGAATAAAGTATTCAGTTTCTTGTCACATAAAATTTTATAAAAGTCTGTATTGTGTTTGCTAGATTTTCTGAGTTCCTTAGTGGCATTTCTTTCTGTAGCCACCCTTCTCAGAGTGGGCTCAATGAACCTCTCCAAGGCTCTCTGACTTCAGGCTGTGATTTTCATTCCTTCTGTGGCCTGGTGCACACTGCTGAGCCAGAGGCTTTATTTTCATTTTTATTGGTTGTATGGTTTTGCCTTTGGCCATTGCCAGAAACATCTTTGATTTGAGGAATATATTGTACTCTGAATCCATGTATATCATTCCCAGTAGACTTTGTACATGTAGTTTGTTCATTTCTTCGTCCTGTGGTTTTCTTTACAGATTCTCTCCAGAAACAGCATCCAGAAGAGGGTTAAGCACAGCAGAAATTAATGCTGTGGAAGCAATTCATAGAGCTGTGGAATTTAATCCCCATGTTCCCAAAGTAAGAAATTATATAAAAAAATACTACTTTTATTTAAATTTAACAAATTTATGACAATAGACCAAAGGTATGGTTTGTCATACATTAGATCAGAATTGTTTTAGTCTCCTCTATTTGCCATTCATCTTGAAAGGGATACTAAAAAGGCATTTAGAAACAGTTTGAGGTCAGGGATGTAGTTCTGTTAGTACTGCTGATGTTGCATACCTGAAGCCCTGACTTTAATATGTAGTGCTGCAGAAATCAAGCCTGGTGGTGGCTCATGCTTGGAATCCTAGAATTTGGAATGTAGAGGCAAAAGGGTCAGAAGTTCAAGGTCATTCTCTCTTTACTGTATAGTGAGTTTGAGGCTAGCCTAGAATACATTAGTCCCTGTTTTTTTTTTTTTTTTAAACCTGCTTAGAAGCAATTAGTTCCCTAAGGGTTTTGTAATTGTTGGCTGAATAAAACCTGAATTGTGTTTACTTAACTTCTTCTTCCTCAATATTGGTGATGAATGCATTTGCATTCCAGACCTACTTTATTATAGTTATAGAGAAGAAACAATTAAGTGACTTGATTGCTATAGATCATTTATATTTCAGATCACAGAATTAATTTTCCTTATTGTCAAAGGCTTTTCTAGATGCATGACTGGGTTTTGAATTAGGACTGAGTAGACAAAAACTGAAATCTGGGAAATTAACCAATAAGAAGTTATAGTAGATAGAGAAACTGCTAAGTTGATGTCTGTTGGAACTCAGATGAATTGACCTACTCTATTTGTCTTTATATTGTACATCTTACATTTATACAAATTATTGGCTAATCTATGTAATAGTATCCAAATATCAAAACAGTCAAACCCAAGATTAAAATTTGGATTTTATAAACAATTTCCCATGTTAGGACCTACAGACTATTCAAGAATAGATTCCCTTACTACTGTATGAAATTATAGCTGTGATTCGGTGTATAAATGTTAATGGAAGTTAACCCCAGGGCCTGCAAGGTGGCCAGCTTATTAAGTCACCTGCTGCTAAGCCCGATGGCTGGAGTTCATTCACCAGAACCCTCATGGTAAAAGGAGAGAAGCAACTCCTGCAAGATGTCCTCTTATCACGACATAAATAATGTGTCACATGTGATTGTACATACACAAATACAGTAAATAATGTCAGAAAAAGACATTAACCCCTAAAAGAAAGTCTTCAAGAAGTTGTAAACCTTTTAGAATAAATAAATATATGATAAAGTAAGTTAAAGACATGAACTTTGTAGAACATGCCTGTAATTCTAGTACTGCAGAGGCTGAGGCAGGAGGATTAAGAGTTTGAGGGCTATGTATTGAGACCCTGTCTCAAAAAAAGAAAGAAAGAAAGGAATGACTAGAATGACTAACATCTGACTGAGTAGTGGTGTTTTCTTGGCCTGTGTGAGCCCCTGGGTTTGTTCACGAAAATGCGTAAGAGGGAGAAAACAGCACCTGCTGCCGAAATCTAAGAATAATAGTCTACAGACATACAAGTTTCTCGTTAACTGACACTGGGTCCATGAATTTAAAATTTTATTACAAGCTATAATATACATACAGCAAAGAATACAGAACAGAAACATGCACTGTAATGGTTTAACATAAAGCAGACACTTGCCTGTCAGGTAAAAAGCAGGGCAGTACCGCCCCCCCAGATGTCCACTTGACTGCCCTTATCCAGGCACAGCGCCTCCCTTCCCAGAGTAATGCGAGAGTAATGACGGTTTTAACATTAATTATGCTTACTTCCTCCTTTCTTTACGTACTCACTCTGTAGTTTTTCTTTATTGCTGGTGTTATAAATGAATTAAGGTCAGTTCTACCCTCCATTCTCTCTACTCCAATTCTCTTATTCCTCACACCTTTGTTCCCTCTCAATTTTATAGGGGTTCTTACTGGTTTTTATTTTTAAGCCACAGAGTCCACTTAGTGCTGCCAGCATGTACCCAGGTGTAGAACCATGTACTAGAATATGAGTAAGCTCTTTGGGCTACATCCTGAACAAAAGCACACTCTCACTCTCCCCTCTTCCAGCAGCAATGGTCAATAGCGCCTCAGCTCTTAGAGCTGGGCTCCCCACCCACTGCCTGCTGGAATTTGGTCTCCTTGCACAGTTACTGACTCCATCTGTGTAGCTGCCCTGTTGTGTTAGATAGAATACATCACCTTGTTGTGGTCAGCCATCACCTCTGGCTCATCCCTCTCTTTCTGCTTTTGTAATGATCCATGAGTCTTGAGAGGGACATGTGATATAAATGTCCCATTTAGGGCTGGACATTCTGCAAAGACTCTAATTATTTATGAACTATGAATTTCCATCCTTTAGTTTATAATTGAAAATACTATTATTGTTGTGACAGAGCCTCATTGTAGCCTAAGTTGGTCTCAAACTCACTGTTTAGCTGAGAATGATTTTGAACTCCTAATCCTCCTGCCTCCATCTCCCAAGTGCTGTGATTACAGTCTGTGCCCTCATGTCCAACTTACTGTGTTTTTTCTTTCTGTTACATCATGGTTTCTTTTATAATTGATTTTTTTTGTCTACACACCAGATACTTTGTTTGAAAAGTTGTGAAATTAGGTTGAAACTTTGGATAATACTATGTTCTTCCAGAAAATAATGTTTCACTCTTAGATGACTGCAAGAAGCACTAGTAAGCCAATATTACTTTAATCACTTTTTGTTTAAGGGATTACTGTTTTCTGGACCACCCAGATGACTTAAAGCTACTTCTGATTCACCCTTATACCTGGGATTCAGCCATTCAGGGCCCCATCTAATCCTTAGTTTTAGAAGCACTTGCACTATTGACAAGCACTGCCACCTCTTTTCCTATCTTTATAAAACTGACAAAATGTTGAATGGCTTCTTATCCATCTCATTCAGTTGTAAGATCCTCCACATAAAGAAAACTTAACTGTGGCTCACTTGGCTGACTTTCTGTCTTTGGACTGTGGTCTGGTAATTCTTCATGCTTTGTTAATCCTTGTATATTTACTTCTACTAGTTTCTAATTTTTCTAGGAAGGTTGATCAGAATCATTACTGGAAATACAAGTCTATAAATATTTTTAAATAAAACCCTCCAGTCTCGGGGGCTGGAGAGATGACTCAGAGGTTAAGAGCACTGGCTGCTCTTCTAGATGTCCTGAGTTCAATTCCCAGCAACCACATGGTGTCTCATAACCATCTGTAGTGAGATCAGATGCCCTCTTCCGGTGTGCAGATGTATATGCAGATAGAGCACTCATATACATAAAATAAATAAGTAAACCTTAGAAAACAAACAAAAACCCCTCCACTCTCATGCTGCAGAGGAGTTAAGAGAATGGATTCCACAGCCAAACTGCTGGAGTTTGAATTCCAGCTCCACTCTCTCCTAGGTATATGGTTTTAGATGAATTACTTCCCTTTGTGCATGCATGCGTGTGTGTGTGTGTGTGTGTGTGTGTGTGTGTGTGTGTG
>LOEQ01000238.1:234400-244604 GCA_001685075.1 Bramus lutescens | reverse complement strand
CTCTGTAGCTTTGGTGCCTGTCCTGGAACTAGCTCTTGTGGACCAGGCTGGCCTCGAACTCACAGAGATTCACCTGGCCTCTGCTTCTTGAGTGCTGGGATTAAAGGTGTACATCACCACCGCCTGTACCGTTATTGTATATTTTTAATGGAAGCACTCAACATCTGTCAGATGCCACTTAAATCATTAACTCCAGGTAGAATTCAGTTTCAGCATAGGTCCATCTCTGTCTAGTGTCTTCATAATTCAGCAGTTTTGTTTTGTTAACTGCTATGACTAAAAGAAATAGCATGACAGGAATCAGTGTGGGGCAGGAAATGATGAGGAAATGATGATGGTGATGTCTGATCTGCTCCCAAGGTAGAGTAATTGTGCAATGTCCAAAAGGTTCCTAAATATAGCTCATTAGTAAGAAATGTTTTAGGATGGATATCTTCTTGTTGCCATTCAGGTCAGCACTGAACACGAGCTTATGCAGTCCTCCTGCTTTGGTCTCCTGAGTAGCTGGTATTACAGATTCAAACACCACAGCCTGTTGAAATTAGGTTTATTTTAAAATGAAGTAAGAATCAAACTTTTCAATTTATGTATATTTTCTCAAATTTCTGAGTTCTTAGAACTGTTTGGACCCACTAATTAGTAAGTCATATTTACTAAGGCCCCAAGGTAGAATACAAGCTTAGTGTTCTTGGGACCCTGCATTTAATAACCACAGCCACCACCATTATCAGTAAAACATGAGGACATCATTATCTGTGCACCAAAGTTTGGAAATCTGTATAACCACTTATTAACAACAGTCATACACTGTGCTTGACAATATAGAACTAAATCAAATTGAAATTTTGTATTGAATGCTTTTGAGTAGTTAGGCTTCTTTTAGCTGATTATCAGGTGTTCAAAGCCAGGGACTTTCTCATTCATTTCACGTATTTATCTATTACCTGGTATTCTGCTTGGCCCTGGAGGGGTTTTCACCAAGTGTATAATGTATGCTACATTCTATGCATCTTGATAAATGACTTCCTTCCTTATGTGAGCACTGATTGTTGAATGACACTGGGCAGATAATGACTTTCATGATCCCTGAAGCAGATCTGAATAGTCTTTTTTAAATTTATTTTATGTGTGTGGGTATATGATTGTGCATTCTTGTAGAAGACTTGTGAGCCTCATCATAGAGTACTAAGCCAGCAGAACTCTTTTAGCTTGAAAGCCACAAATATACTCATTACTATTTCTTGAAGATTCCTTAAGGAAGCAGGATTTATAGTAGTGGAGTTGAGTCCATGATTGTGATGAGGAGACCAAGGCAAAGAGGCCTCAGCCGATGTTATCTTCTAGCATTCATTCCATTTAGGCGCACACTAGACCACTCGCTGTTCTCTTAGTAAATCTTATATTCTCTTAGTAAATCTTAGTCTTTCCCCATGCGTTCATGTCTTCTTCTGCTCCCTTTGTTTCATCTAAAATGTCTCTTCAGAAAAGAAGATAAAATGTTTTGTGAAAAAGTTATAAAAATATGTCTGCAGAATAAGTTTGATTTATAGCATAGATGAGTGAGATAAAATTGAATGCTAATGTATTTTTCTTTTCAGCTTTTAGAATGATTCCATACCCATTAGAGAAGGGACATCTATTTTACCCTTATCCCAGCTGCACAGAGACCGCTGATAGAGAGCTATTACCTAGTAAGTAAATACTTCTGTTTTATTCAACTTACAAATAATTGTTTAGGTTATTTTTAGATTGGTTTCCGTGTTAGTCACCTTTTTGTCAGTTTCATTTGTGTGTGTGTGTATGTGTGTGTGTGTTGGGATTGTTTTGTTGTTGTTGCTTGTTTGTTTGTTTGCTTGTTTTCTTTAAGAGAGTGTCTCACTGTGTATCCCTGGCCTGGAAACCACTATGTAGACCACAGAAGCCTTGAGCTCACAGAGATTCCTCTGCCTCTAAGTGCTGGGATTGAAGATGGGCGTGCCGTATTTGTTGCCTTTTTGTTACTGTAATGAAATACATGATGCAGGGTTTGTGAAGAAAGATTATTAAACTTGGGTTTTAGAGGTTCAGAGTGTACAGAGCAAAGCTCAGGCTCTGAGTAGGGGCTGCCCCTTGGCAGATCAGCCAGTAAAGGGCATAGCAAGGGCAGAAGCATACGTGCAAATAAGCAAGTGATTCTGTCTTGAAGCAGAAAGAGGGAGGGGAAGGAAGGAAGGAGGGAGAGAGGGAGGGACAGAGGGAGGGAGGAAGGGAAGGAGAGAGGGAGGGAGGGAGGAGGAGGAGGGGGGAGGGAGGAAGGCAAGCTTGCTTCCAGCAATCCCTTCTATTGTCCCAAGATCCTCCTACTAGACCCATCTCTTAAAGGTGCAGATGCCCACAGAAGCTAAAAAAGGATGCTGGAGTGTATACAAGAAGTTGTTAGCTATGCGGCTGCTGTGAACTCAGACCTCTGCAAGAGCAGCACTCATAACTGCTGGCCTGTCTCTCCAGCTCCTGTGTGTGTGTGTGTTCACATTGTTGTGTGCATGTGCATGTGGAGGTCAGAGGTCAGCACTGAATGTCCTGCTTGATGGTTTCCATCTTATTTTTTTCAACAAGGTCTTTCACTAAATCTGGAGCTCAGATTCACCTAGGCTACCTGTCCAGTGAGCACCACAGATCTGCTTGATTGTGACTTGCTAAGTCTAGAATTACAGGCATGTGGCATTTGGGTTTTTCCATGGGTCCTGGGGCTGTGAACTCAGGGGCTCATGCTTGCACATCAAGAATTTTACTCAGCCACTGCACCAGCCCCACAGCTCTCGGAGAGCTTGTGTTTTATCTCTGTTTAGGTGCCTAATCCAGTTAGCTGTATACTAGAAACAAGGCCAGCTTATTTGAATAGAATTGCCAGGGTCCCTGACATTTCTTTCTCAGTCTCACAAAAGTGACTAAGGAGTTTCATTTCTAGCTAACCAAAGGAGTCCTTTACAAGGCTAAGATTCCAAGGGAGTGCTGTGTAGTATAGGGTAGAACCAAGAGGGCCCAAAATTTTCTAAGGAGCTAATGGCAAGAAAGCAAATGAAAATCTAATGGAGGAGTCAGAGACAAGAACTAGATAGCCTAGTAACTAAGGAGAAAAAATGTCCCAGTGAGGAGTCACCGCTGAGATACCAGGACAGGCAATTACTAAGAAGAATCTATTGACTTTGGCAATTGAGAGGTCATTAATGAGAGAAATTGCATTTGCCTACTTAAGATGGGGTTAACTATTATTTTTCCCAGCTGTTATTTTTCCATTTAAAAAGGAACAGAGATTTTTAAGGTCAAGAAATCAATTTTTAAGTCAGTCAATACACAAGTGTATACCTGGGCATGGTAGCACATGCCTATAATCTTATCTAGCCTTTGGGAGACTGTGGAAGAGTTAAGACCAGTCTAGGCTACATATGGCAAGGCCTTGTCTCAAAAAATACAGTAAAATAACAAAAATTTTCATTGTATTAAGATAGTACATTTATACTAAAAGAATTAGTATTTTTTCTTTTTTAATGATTTATTTTTATTTCATGTGCATTGGTGTTTTGCCTGTATGTATATATGTATGAGGGCATCAGATCCCCTCAAACTGGAGTTACAGACAGTTGTGAGCTGCCATATGAGTGCTGGGAATTGAACGTGGGTCCTTTTGAAAGCAGTCATTGTTCTTAACTACTGAGGCGTCTCCCTAGCCTACATTTTAATATTTCTTATGTCAGAACGATGAGCTACAAGATCACATAGAGTTTTTTTTAAACATAGATTTTTAAAAACTTTATTTTTTATGTATATGGGTGTTTGGCTGTATATATGTCTTCATGCATGTCCCATTCCTGAAGAGGCCAGAAGAGGACGTCAGATCCTCTGGAAATGGAGTTACAGATGCTTGTGAGATGCAGAGTGGGTGCTGGGAATTAAACCTGGGTCCTTTGGTTCTTAACCACTGAACCATCTTTCCAGCCCCCAGTTAGGTTTTTTTGATGAGCCTTCATTAAGTCTTAACTCCATACAGGGTACAAAGCTCCAGGACACAGACATAGAGGGATATGCTGGAGGGTGTGTTTGATTATAATATATGTTCTTACAGTATATTTTTATGTTTCTGACTGGTGGAATGAACAAATTTTTAATAATGTGGAGTTCTAATACCCAGGAGTACTTAATGGTTTTTGTTTTTTAATTCTCCTTCAGCCTTGATATGACTTACAGCTTTCTGGAATTTGCTTATAGACTCATAAGTGGAGAGTTGAACTATTCCCCCTAGTTCATATAGCTATTTTGTCGTCTTTTATGCCTCCTGATAAATTTTTCTTTACAAGCCAGTGATGAAATTTGAACTTTTGTTCCAAGGGAGTGTTTCTGTACTAGTCGGTCATCCATTATATTGATGTATTAGCCAAACATTGACTGACAAGTGAATCTACAGAGCAATCCAAAAAGAAATAATTAGGTCTCTCCTACAATATAAAAGTCTCATATTTTAGGAAGTTTTGTTACTAAAGCTGTGCAGTCTTTCTATTGTAAAATGAAAACAACACTACCTATCTTCAGGTTATTTCAACAATTAAATGAGAACTTTAAAAAACATAAATGTTTTAGGGTTTAGCTAATACTAATTTTACTGTGCTATTCCCCACCCTTTGAAATACCAGAGTTTGTTTCTCTTTTTGCTGGAAGTAGTCATCCACTCATGGATGAGGGATAGGGCAGAAGGGAATGCTGGTTCTTTGGTGCTGAAAGAGCAACACTGATAGCTTTTAATACTTTTAGCATTGACCAAGTTGAGTGCTATTATGCTTTTATGTGAAGTATGGCTGGAGGCTCTGGAAATCTGAATTTTTAAAATGAATTTAGTTTTTTTTATATGTACTTTCTGGGTATTGTGTAAGATATATAAAATGCTGTGGCCATTGAAGGAAACTTGGGTATAACCTTTCCTGTTAATAGTTATGTTTTTAAAAATTGAAATTTATAGCTGGCTTTGGTTCAGTATGGAATTAGTCATTCCTTATTGCTACAGGATATTACATCAGGAATTCCTGGGTTGGTGTCCTAGCAGTCAACTTCCTGACTAATGAAGTCTTCACTTAGCTCTTGTTTAAAAGGAATTTATTGAGCACCTACTGTGCATTGGGCACGTGAATAGGTTTCACTCTAGATCATTTGTTATCCATGTACTTTGAATAATATATAAGTACTTGAATAAAATTGATAATGAGAAATGAGACAAACATTAGAAAAATAATACTCAAATGTATAAATGTGATAAAATAAGGCAAAGAACTTCAACTATGGCTGGAACCTTGGCTTCTTAGTTCTGTTTCCATAGCACTTGGTGAACTGTCATGCATAGAACATAGTAATAATTGAGTAAAATTATTAAGCAATGATTCTGGGAAACTCCCCAAGACATGTCTATCTCTTTATCTCTACACTACTTGCTGAGCTTTCAAAGAGCAAGAATTAATAACAACTCACATTTATTAAGTGCTTACACGGTTCTTCATAACAGCTCCATAGCAACTTCTATAGGGTTTAGTGCACAGCTAATAAGTGACAAAGCTCTTTTTTCAAAACCACCTCAGCATGACTTTATAGTTCATGTTCTTTCCCACGATGCCATCCTGTTCCCAGACCCAAATATGGTCACCTGACTATGCAGATATACTGAACAGCTTTCTCTTACCTTTGTTCTTGTTATTTTTTAACCACATTTTAAAAATATTTTTTATTGATTTTTATTGAGCTCTACATTTTTCTCTGCTCCCCTCCCTGCCTCTCCCCTCCCAAGGTCCCCATGCTCCCAATTTACTCAGGAGATCTTGTCATTTTCTACTTCCCTTTAACCACACTTTTAATTTTCAAAGCTAGGTTTAACTTTAAAATATTAAAATTGGTTTGTGTTGAAATAAAATTTACTCTTACCAATTTTTCCTTGCAGCTTTTCATCATGTTTCTGTTTATCCAAAAAAGGAGCTTCCTTTCTTCATCCACTTTACAGCAGGACTCTGTTCTTCTACAGCAATGATAGCGTTTCTCACGCACCAGTTCCCCGAAGTCATGGGTGTCTTTGCTAAAGCCGTGAGTATGATCTCAAGGACTTGTGTGGAGTATTTATAAAACAGCACGGGAAGCCTCTCTGGTCTGTCTGTGCTGACCTACACGAGCCATGAAAGATGCTTGGAAACGGCGAGAACTGTGTTGTAATGCTCCCACCATAAACATGTCCACCATGAATTCTGGCCATGTGAACTTACTTCTGTTACTTTAAAGTTTAAGAATACAATGCTATAACATTATAAAGTTGACCTTTGTAATTACTTTTGGTGATTAAGACAGCATTCCTTACCAACTAAAGAGTAATCCAATTTTTCTTTATCTTTAGTGTATTTTCTTTGGTATTTAAAACTACTAATTTTGTGAACAAACCTTTTGATTTTTCCATTTAAATGAAGCCACGAGTTCACAATATTTGCTAATTTTTAACTCCAGAGTAAAACTGTGGTAGAGAATAAGGATATAGAAGACACACAACAGGTGGGACACTTGTTCTGCATGTAGAATATGCTTCTTGGCTCAAAGGTTCTCTCAGTTTTTGTATCTGCATCCTTTTATTGACTTTTTACAGTCTTAAGTATAAAACTATATGTCAGCCTTTATTTTAATTTTAGCCCTTTAATTTTGAATTCCATCCCTATTTCCTGACGGAGGACTGGTTGGTTTGTTTGTTTGTTTTGAGGCAGGGACTCCCTATGTAGTCAGCTGTTCTGGAACTCTGTAGACCAGGCTGGCCTCAAATTCACAGAGGTCTGCCTGCCTCTGCCTCCCCAGTGCTGGGATTACAGGCATATGCCACCATTGTCTGGCTGATGACTGATACTAAAATGGTATCTTTTTATTCCTCTACACAGATATATTAATATCACCAAATAATTTTCTTTTAATAATTTTTATTTTAAAAGTGCACAAGATGGTTCAACAGGTAAAGTACTTGTTGCTAAGCCTAATCTAAGCAATCTAAATTCAAATCCACATAAAGGTAGAAGGAGAGAACCAAGTCTACAAAGTTGTACTCTGACCTTGGTACATGTAATGACACATGTGCCTCTCCCATTATATAAGCACAATAGTAATAAATTAAGCATAAGCAAATAAATAATGCATATCCCTTTTATGTCATTGCATATTCACCAAGTAATGGATTAAAACACAAAAGAAAGTATTTTTTTATTGTATTCTCAAACATAAAACATGCACTGAGAGTCATAGAAGAATCAGTTTACTTGGTAGTATATTTTCTATATCTATGTGCTTCCATTATAACTACTTGTTTTTCTCATAGTTTATTTTAGCCAACGGTGGTGGCACATACCATTAATCCTAGCACTTGGAAAGCAGAGGCAGGCAGATCTTTGGGATTTTTGAGGCCAACCTGGTCTACAGAACAAGTTCCAAGACAGCTAGGGCTCTACAAAGAAACCCTGTCTTGAAACAAACAAACAAACAAACAAAAAAGAATAGTTTATTTTGTGCAGTACAGATTAGTTAGCTCTTATGGCACCCATGCTATAGACACTGGCTCATTCCCCATTTTCCCTGAAGGTCAACTATATAATGTGTTAAGATGCCACTGGCTGTAAGCCTAGGAGTCTGAGTATGCATTTGATTTTGAGGCAATCTCCAAAATGAATGACTTCGCACTGCTGCTCAGGGAGTGTAGATGTGTGAGGTGCAGATTGACCATTCCATTTCCTCTTAGTGTAGGAAGGAAGCTTAGTAATAGATTTTCCTGTTAATGACAGTGGTACTGATGGGAATGAGTGCGTCTCAAACTCTCATGCCTCACTGTGTGAGGAGCATGGAAGAAATGGAACAGAAAGGGAATCTATCCAATTAAAAGCTAGAAGAGAAGAAGAAAAAGAAGTGGGGAGGCCTTTAATCCATGTTTTTAAAATACAGACAGGCAACGAGATATGGTTCCTGAGTTTTTCTCAAGACAGTAGTGTAGGAAGGAAAAAGAATAGAGCAGGAGAACAAAGAGAGATCCAGAATCTAGAATAGAGATGTAGCACACCAGTGTATTTTCCTGAAGTTCTGACCAAAATGACTGTGGAGTGGACTCTAGTCTCTATCCATCAGTGTTCATATAATAACTGCCTTCGCTGAAGAGGTCACTAGTAGAACCAGAAGAACCTTAAGGTTCCTCGGCACTCTTAGCAGAGAATTGAGAATGAAGAATTACATAGTTTAAAGTGGACGTTTCTCTCTCTTTTTTTAACCAAAAGTTACTAATATATTATTCTAGTTGATGAACAATAAACATTTATATACTATATTTGTATACTTTGTATATATAATATTTTAAAAATTGCTAAGAGTGAACTTTTATAGTCACATTTTATCCCTAAGGCTCTTACATGTGTGTTTTCAATTTCTAAAAGCCACATACTTACTGATGGGACCTGTGCATCAGTCTGTGGCATGAAGTTATTCTGAGGACAGGTCCCATGTAAAAGCTAATGGAAAATGGATGTGAATAGGCAGTCTGCCCTTATAATATACAATGCTTAAATGCTTTGACAGCAGACATGCAGAAAAGAGCTAGAGGCTCCTATTTTAGTTCTTCACTGTAGCAAGCTTTCTTGGACTACCAGCCCTCAAATCATGACATGGAGATTTATTGTTAATTATGAATGCTCGGCCTCAGCTTAGGCTTGTTTCTACCTAGTTTTTTTTTTCTTTTAACTTAAATTAACCCATTTCTGTTTATTTATATGCGCTCTGAGGCTCATCTCATCTACTGTACTGTTCATTCTGCTTCCTCCATGTCTGGCTGGCTGGCTCCCAGCTGGCTGACCAGCTCCCCTTTCCTGTCCGCCTGCCATCCCCACCTACCCCTCCTTTGCCTAACTATTGGTTGTTCAGCTTTTTATTAGACCAATAAGGTACCTTAGGCAGGTAAGGGAAAACAGCAACACATCTTTACATAGTTAAACAAATATCCTATTCTATAACACTCCACCATTTCATAAAGTATGTTCTGTACACTAGGAACACCACCCTCCTCTAGGAGTTTGTTAAACATGCACAGCTTCAGGCTCTACTGCAGACCTCCTGAATTATAGTCTGTGCCTTCCTTATTCTACATGCACATTTAAAGCTTGTGAAGCCTTGTTCTACCCTGTACCCATATGAGGGATTTGAAACCCTAGGCTAGTGGGCTGCCTTACTGGAGTGGATGGAGAAGGAGCAGCATTACCAAGTGGTGATGAACAACACTCTAGACCCAGCCCTGACACTTAACTGTCTTGCAGTTTCACATAAGTTAGGCAGTCTTCTCGCTTAGCTGTAAAGTGAGAAGTAGTACTACATAGTTTGTGTTGGGGGCAAAAGAGTTTAATATATATCAAGTGTTTAGAGCTATGTTTTTCCACAGTAAGAAGTAAGTGGATACTGTTCCTCTCATTGTCATTATTGTCACCACTAAAGAGGGGCTACAGTGGAAAAACCTCTCTCTTTACATTTGGAGGATAATCATAAGCTCACAATGAGTTTTTCCACAGTAGTTGAAGTATAAGTGATAGATGGATGTCATTCAAATAATTAAATTATGCAATTGATACATCATGTGTGCGTGAACCACAAAAAGAAGAAAAATGTTTCCATTTCCTGGTACTGGCAAACTGGTTTGTAGAACAGAATGCTTTGGCATGTTGTAAACTGTGTAAGGATTTTTCAGTTGGCTCAGATCTATAATGACAATATAAAGCAGAAACTGATGAAATATTCTTTTCCTACTTCTTAATAAGGCAAAGCCACTTAGTAAAACTTATCAAATTATTATTATCTCTTCATCTTCCTACCCAATTACTGCTCCCCCCTTTTGTTAGAGATGGGTCTCACTTTGTTGCCAGGGTGGGTCACAAACTCATGGGCTCAAGTGATCCTCAAACCTCAGTCTTCAGAGTATCCATGGTTGTAGGCATGTGTCACCATGTGTGACCAAATATAAATATTTTGTTATTACCATTTTATCTTCTTTCTCTTGTATCTTTTTGTTTTAGCTCACATGTTAAAGCAAATTCTATTTGAATTTATTAAGATACATTTATTACAAAAATGTGTTTTTATAATGCCAGGCACTTGGAGATTAATGACTTGGGTTTTTTTGGTTTTTTTTTGTTTGTTT
>LOEQ01000238.1:210684-230636 GCA_001685075.1 Bramus lutescens | reverse complement strand
CTTTAGAAGAGCAGGCAATGCTCTTAACCACTGAGCCATCTCTCCAGCCCCCTAGAGCAGTCTTTCTATGAGGGTTGAATATCAAGATTTTTAAATTAAAAAGCTGATGTGGATTTCCAGAAAACCAGGAAGGAAGTTTAGATTCAAGAAATGCTTACTGGAAGTCAAAGCTGCCTGGGGAACCCTGTGAGTTTGCTAGTGGACTCTGATTCTTTAAAGTAAAGATTGCACACTTGCTTTTCCTGCTTTCAGACTTTAGTCCTCTTCTTGCTAATTAGCTGCTTAAGAGTGAAGAGCGCTGTTTGGGTATTTATTTATATCAGGTACATAACTGAATGAACAACTGCAGTGTCTCTGCTTAAAATAGATGGAAACATAAAGAACGGTAGCCCTTGGCTTATAATATTGCAAAAGGAATCTAATGAACTCAGAGTAAAAACAAATTTTGGAGCTGGTAATTTTTGTAGCTCAGTACTAGTGCATCTGTCTGCCCAAGTATGAGGTTCTAGTTTAGGTTGCCAGCAATCTTCCTGGTTCAGCCTCTCAAGTACTAGGATCAGCCTGTGTTTAAAATGACACACACACATACATACACACACTCATGCATGTCTACATGCTTGGGATCAGGACCTTGTTCATTCTAGAGGAATGTTCTATCATTGAGCTACTCAGCAACCCTAAAAAAAAGTTTCACCACAAATTGTAAATAAATGCAATATCTTATATTTCAATATGAAACGTCTCTCAAAATCAAATTATAAGTTTGTGCAGGATTATGGGGGTAAGTTTAGCTGAGCAGAATAAACTTTTGGTCTAAAATATCCATAACTTTCTCTTTTGCTGAAGTGGAGTTTCAGGCAGCAATAGACTTCTAATAGTTTTATCCGTGGATGTGCCCCTTACTGCTGATGGGGAAAGTTTGTGTTTATGAGCATTTACCAATTTAAAAGAGGAAATTATTTGTCTGTAATAATGTTAAGATTGCCTTAGGGGCTGGGTGTGGTGGCACCCACCTTTAATTCCCGCACTCAGGAGGCAGAGGCTAGAGGATCTCTGTGCATTTGAGGTTAGTCTGATCTATATAGTGAGTTCCAGGACAGCTAAGGCTAAGTAGAGAAACCCTGTCACCAAAACAAATAAACAAGATTGCCTTAAGGGATTGGCAAGAGAGCTCAACAGGTAGTGTTTGCTGCACAAGCCTGGAGACCTGAGTTCAATTCCAGGAACCTTTGTAAAAGAAGAAAGAATGGCACGACCCCACAGAGTTTCCCCTGACCTCCATGTGTGCACTGCTGGGGCATACACACATGCATGCACACATGCAATCATAAATAGTTTTTAATTTAAAAATAGACATAAATTTAAAGACTATCTTGGGTCCGTCTTGGCAGTAAGGAACTTCAAGGAAATACATTACTTGGGTTTCACATGATGCTCAGCAGTTAAGGAACTTTATTATGAGAGTTCTCTTCATGCTGAAACTTGAAGCATTCCAGAAGTAAAATGCGTATGGGTGTCTGTGACCAGTGTGAGAAAGAAGAGACTTGAGAAGTTAAAACACATGTATGCAGGAGCGTGCTGGCCCTTGTTCTCCTCTGTTCAATGTGTTCTTGTCCTCATTTCTTTCTGAAGCCAGAATTCCATCTTTCTCTCCCAATAGCAGCCTCATTACAACTAAATTTTAATCCTCAATGTTGTTAGACTCCTATCCAGAGTACAGCCACAGCTGCTCTTGGCGGGCAAATGCATTGCTGTTTTTCCCTCAGTCACAGCAAGTAGAAAAATGTTCTCTGGCTGGAGTGTGGATGAAGGCACTTCACTAATCTTATACATAATTCATCCTCTGTTGCTGGGGTACTCAAAGTTGAAACTCTGCCCTCTGATAAAATTCAGCTGGATTTTTTATTTACTTGACTCTGATCCCTTTGGGGGTTTTTGCCTTTACTGGGAGACCAGAGACTCTAATTTAGCTAAACCCTGCTTGTGAAGACTATTCTTATTCATTTGCTCTTGGTCTATTTTAGCTATTGTAATACCACCTTTTAAAAACAAAACAAAAACTACACTGGAACATGCAGTTCAGAGAGTCCTGAATACCCTGGAAAAAAAGCTTTCAGTATCAGCTTGTTGAATGGAAGAACTCCAAAAGGCTTATCTTAATTTGTTTTCAAAGTTTAGACTTTTAAAAAAGCCTCAGCATTAAAAAGAATATGCTAGCTATTAAGCACACTATAAATCTTTGAGTTTCAAATTCATTGCATTAAAGTATTACTACCAATGGGTTTGTTTGTTCGTTTTTGTTTGGTGTTTTTGTGTGTGCTTATGTGTGCAGTGTGAGTGCCTATCATGTGCATGTGAAGCCAGCTGTCAGCATTTGTTGTCTTCCTTTGTCACTCTTCACCTTGATTAGATAGCATCTCTCACTGAACCTGGAACACACTGATTGGCTGGACTCCTCTGTCTCTGCCCTCCCAGGGCTGGGATTGATTATAGGCACACAGTGCTGTGCCTGGCTTTTTATGTAGGTGCTAGGAATTAGAACTCAGGGCTTCTTGTTTATGCTACAAGCACTTTATGAGCTGAGCCATTTCCCCAAGCCCTTAATTCTATCCAATAAAAATATTTATTGGTTTCCTTTATGAAGTATAAGATACAATTCTTGCACAAATAACTCATAGTCTTGAAGTGGAAGGTTGAGCAGGACATGAAGATGTGTAAGTATGAGATAGGAACTGTTGCCACAGTAGAGAGTCTTCCTTCTCTCCTTCCTCCCTTTTTTCCTTCCTTCCTTCATTTATTTTTTGAGACAGGGTTTCTCTTTGTAACAGCCCTGACTGTCCTGGAACTTGCTCTGTAGATCAGACTGGCTTCAAACTCACAGAGATCCGCCTGCCTCTGCCCCCTGAGTGTGAGGTTAAAGGTGTGCGCCACCACCACCCAGCTCATCCTTCCATTTTAATTTATTTTAGGTGACAGGTTATTTCAGTTGCCTCCAAAATAACTATAGAGGTCAATTTAGACTCACGGAGGGCCCTCCTTTCTGTATACAACTGGCTAGAGTCCTTAAATTCAACAAGATACAGAAAGAAGTATCTTTATTCTCTTTCAAAGATGTAACATGGAATATTTTCATCTTTATACCTCGCTGCCTAAGTTCATAGCTTTATAAGGTAATATTTAGTATAATCTCTGTATCAATAGTTTAGGAATTAACACAAAATGAAGAGCTCCTCAATGACACATTTAAGAAAAGTCTCACCTCCTAGTCCCATAGTAACTGCCATAAAGCTCCTATCCCGTATTTTTCCTCTTTTATATTATCTCATTCCTAATAGTGACAGGTTCCTAGTGGCTGAAGGACATCCCAGGTGAAAGTGAAATACTATGGTGTCATGGGAGCAGACTACAATAGTGAGTTAGAAGCAGTGCCTTGGTTTCTGTGTGTGTGAGGAAAAGGACAGGAGACAATGCCCTACATCTCCCAGAGCTCACACGCTCACTGTCTAACCTTGCAGCACTCGCCATAGGCATGTGCCATGCACATTTTAAAAACCAAACAGAAGGACACTGGGATACAGCAGTAAGTTCCTATTGTGCCCTCTTCCAAGCTGAGTGTTGTTCAACTCTGAATCCTTCACAAGTCTGTCTTTCTAGGGGGGGACCTCCAAGATTGTTTGCTTTGCAACTAAGTGAAAATAGTTCTTTCGAGACAGGGTTTCTCTGTGTAGCTTTGGAGCCTGTCCTGGAACTTGCTCTGTAGATCAGGTTGACCTCAAACTCACAGAGATCACCTGCCTCTGTCTCCCGAGTGCTGGAATTAAAGGCTTGTGCCACCACCACCCAGTAAAAATAGTTTGTTTTTAATTTTTATTTATTTGTATTTTATGTACATTGGTGTTTTGCATGTGTGTCTGTATGAGGATGCCAGATTTCCCTGGAACAGGAGTTACAACTGTGAGCTACCTGTGGGTGCTGGGAATTGAACTCAGGTCCTCTGGAAGAGCAGCCAGTGCTCTTAACTTCTGAACCATCGTCTCTCCAGCTCCGAATATTTATTGTGCTGCCCCAGTCAACTAACATTCACTAACTGGATCCCTCAGGTTATGACCTTAGGGTGTTAATGTTTAGGGTCTCCCTGTGTAGGCCAGGCTCACCTCAAATCCCAGTCCCCCTTGCCTCAGCCTTCTGAGTACTAGAATTATTCATATTAAACTCGACAGAGCCTGTGCCTGCTGAGTTTATACAAGTCAGGTATCAGTGCAAAAGGAAACTGGCTAAATGATGATGTTTGTGGAGTAGAAGAAAAGGCCTGAAAACTGTACTAGAGTGTTGAAGAATAAGCTAAATAACTCAGTGCTGTAGCAGATAAAAGGATATCAGATCATGTGAGGCATGACTTGAAGGCAGCAGATGGAGGCTTTGGAATTCCCTGGTGACTGTTACTTCTCTGGCAGTCTCTCTAAGCTTGCCAGACCTACTGAAGTAAGCAGAAGTGGTCACTCTCTACATAGGTTAACAGAATGTCCATTTCCAGATAGAAAGTTCGATGCATAACGGTAGCTTCTAATGCAGAGTCTACTTGGTGACAGGGTGGGAAGAAGGCACACCCATCTGGCTGTGTGGTAGGGAGCCCATTCCCAACCATCATTCACCTGCATTCCTGTGACACTACTGACTGTGTCTGCTAGCATTTGGTCTCTAGGAAGACTTAACTCCAGCCCTTTGAACTCTGTGAAGCTACTCCCCACTCTCACAGCATTGGAACAAAGATAAGGAACATGGTTATTTAGCCTTTTCCCTTAACTTTTATCTTCTGGATGGCATTAAGAGTAACCATATCTCTGTTTCAGCCTCAAATTCCACATTGAATTTTTTAAAATTGCTTTTTGAGCAATAACTTTTCCCATGTTGCTTAACCAGTCATGCAAGTTGAGGCTTCTGTCACTAGGCCTATTTTATAATAGCTGCCCTGGGAGAACAGATGAAAAATAAGACAATTAGATATTTTATGAGTATTGCAATCCCCTCCATTCAGAAATGTAAATAAAATAACCAGCACGAGCAATCAGCTTATGTCAGATTCCATGGGTTTACATTACATGGAGAAATTATAGTGCAACCTGAAACATGCTGCTTAATGAATTCATAGTGGTGTCACAATTGAATGTAAACCCCTGAGCTTTCCTTTTGTGAAGGGTTTCAGAAATCACCTTTAATAAACTGCCTAGGAGAGGAGGGATAACAGCTGAGATGACACTAACCAACGCTATCACTGTAGAGTCGCGGCCTCCTTTCCAGCACCTACTCACATCAGCGAGGTGAAGCAGAAAGCCAAGACACTGCTTACCTTTGGGCTTATTCAAGGAGCATTAAAATACATGTACTCAGCATCACACTGGGTCCAGCGCACAACCAGTGTTTATCCTGGCTTTGAAAGTGGCATCAGGAGAGCAAATAGAGGAGCAGGATTGCCCTTGTGCTCTTGGTCCTTGTAGGTCAAGTACGACAGAAGCCTGCTAAAAGGCCGTTTTTACCTAACCAACTGAAAGATCTGCATGGGCTCAGAATTGTCCACCTTTAGCTGTTGGTCCAGTGCCCTGTAGTTAGAACTGTCTTCTCATTTATTAGTTAACGTGTTTTGTGGTCTCTAAAGTTCTTTAGAAGTTTCCCTCTGTCCACTGTGCCCTCACATATGATAAATCTGTGGCCACAAAAATCCAGTATACCAAATGAAATATGAGAGTCAAGTTTTAAGGCTCAGAGTGAGGGAAGAAATGTATTTTCTATAGTAAATTATTTCCTTTTCCCATTCTCATTTCTTATGCATTTGACTTGATTGATGTCAGGTTTGGGGCCTAATACTACATTAATGTATCATAGCATTGGATATTTAATATCATTTAATTAACCCAGAATTTCAAGTGGTAAGGATCTGTAGTTAATGCATAGCATTTTGGCGGCTTTCACAAACATCTATCTCTTTGAGTCCTTGTAGCAAATGAACTCATCCCAGTGCTCTCCCAGAGATGCCCCGAGTTTGCTGCCGTAGCTGCTGTGCAGCTCTTATGAGACGCTGAACCTTTTGACACAATCACCTCGTAATAAAGCTCTGGTCTCAGCATTCTGATTTCTCTGTATTCCCCAATGTATATAGTATATACTTGCTTGAAATTCCTCATATATTGCTCGTACATTCTTGCTTGTAAGCTTCAGCATACACCAGTCCCTTCAATATAGAATGTCTTCCTCTGCCTTCCATTGTTCATGCCTTATCTTATAACATTCCGGCCCTTTGGAAAACCATCTCTAATGAATTTCATTCACGTTTTCTTTCATCTAAGACTTGTTTCCCGGTCTCTTTACTGTTTGTCTCTTTGTAACTGTTTCTGCATGTTGTCACCCAACAACATGATGCTAACAATGATGATCATTCTCTAACCCCTTTGCCTTTTTTATTCTATGCAAACCTTTGACGGCCCACAGGTGGTGGGCTTTTCAATGTCCTAGTGCACATTCATTCCCTTTCCTTTTACTTTATAGATGTATCCTAGAGAAGCAAGGTATCTGTTGAGGGCTCGGCCTCCATGTCAGCATGTAGGTCCTATGATCAGGATGTATTAGCCCTTTGATTTGTCCATTTCTGCATTTTTCTCAGATACTGTCATGCTACACACACGAGGCCAGGAGTAGACCCACAGACAGAAGTAGGGAAGGTTCCACTGAAAGCCAACTTAGAATTTTCCTTCCTTTTTTATACAAGATCTATGAAGCTGCTGTTGTCAGCAGCTCAGCAGACATACCCCTGCTCTGACTCTTTTCCAGGAGTCAGGGTTAGTTTAAGAAAAACCTCTTGTAGAAGCCATGACCTTATACTTTTATCCCCTCCATCTGGTGTGTGGCCTCATGGGGCTGTGCTGCTATGCAGGAGGTGAGCAGTGGAATTCTTCAGATGATGACTTCTGAGCCCACATGTGGAGGCAGTTGGGGGGTGGAAAGCAGGAGAGCAGCGAGAGCCAAGACGGATGGACCGAAAACCAAGGTTTGCTGCAGAAGGAATCCTAACTATAGGTAGGTGTTCTTTCCCCGGCTCAAGCAGGGGCCCAGGTCAGAGAGCTGTAATGTCCCAGCCCATGATTGATGAACACTGTGTTTCTGCAGCCTCCTTTCTGACTTCCCAGTTGGGGTATACCAGTGGGATACATAGGGTATTGGAGGGTTTACCCTATCTCTAACCAAGTGTATGCCAATGTGGGACCAGGAGAGGCCAGCTGAGCTAGCTACCTCTTCTCCTGTCTTCAATTAAATTGAGGCCCCCATTTTGAGTAAGGGCGGAAGGAGGAACCGAGAAAAGCACGCTTTTGGTCAAATGAAATTTGCTGACTGCCTCATCTTAGAGATTTTTCTCTGCATCATAGATATCCTTTGTCTTAGGTGTATCCAGACCACAGCCCAGAAGCCACATGTATCTGCACATAGCAAAGAATAGCTAAATGCAGCCCAACTCAAAATTATAAACTTACTTAAAACATGAGAGGTTTTGTGATTAAAAAAATAAAAAACCTAGACTGCACAGTTCTCGAGTGAAGAGTTTGTATTGTATTGTCAAAGTTGGACACAGCTGGTACTGGTAGATGAAATGCCTGTCTCAGTTAGTGGTCCAGGAGTTTATACTGTTTCTTAGGTGGGCTTGGATGGGATAGTATCTTAGCTTTTCCACCAAGGAGTTAGTAGTGGGTTTGTTTGTTTGTTTGTTTGTTTCTCGAGACAGGGTTTCTCTGTATAACCACCATGGCTGTCCTGGAACTCCCTTTCATCTGGTCCGACCGGAGCTTGAGTGTCTCTACCGCCTGCCTCTGCCTCCTGGGAGCTGGGATTAAAGGTGTGCGCCACCACTGCTGGGTGGTAGTGATTCTTAAAAATAATGAAGTCTCAAAGGCAATTCCAATACAAGCCCAGAGTCTACTCATTTCTTCTCATGACTACTCCAACTCTGCCTATGCATTGAGCACCACTGTAAAAGAACTTAGAGAAAATGAAAGAACAATTTTAATGTTAATCTGGGAGATGGAGGAGTGGGGCCTCAGAGAATGACAAGCAAAAGCTGTTGAGATACAGGGTCCTTTCTAGAGTGACTCTGGATAGTGATGGTAATAGTGGGAACGGACGATGTCTACAGGTTAGGGGAATGTAGTCCTAGCCTTTACAAGCTCTGCTCAGATACTCTGCTGGCAATGTAGGATTCCTGTGTGGGTTGGGGCTGTAACATCAATTTCTTTTCTGAAGTGCTGGTAAGCTGACACCCCAGTCCCAGCATCCTCAGGCTTTGAGGAGAGTATGTAGTATTTGAAGCTAAAAACAAACAAACAAACAAAAACTAGTTGTAGCGGTGCACACCTTTAATCCTAGCATTTGGGGGGTGGATCTCTGCGATTTTGAGGCCAGCCTGGTCTACAAACTGTTCCAGGATAGCCAGGACTACAGAGAGAGACTCTGTCTCGAGAAGAAAAAAAAAATTTATAAATAAACTAGGTTTGTATTCTGGCTAGATCATTCATTGAACCTCTCTGAATGACTCCATAAAATAGAGTAATCCCCACCTTGCAACCCCTGGAGTGATTGTAAGATCTATACATACATGCCCAAGCATTTTGTGCACAAAAGGCTTTTGTGAGCATTATTGTTATTCTTGGGGAAGCCCCACCTTGGAATCTGTCGAAGGATGAGACCGTGGGCTTGGCTGCTTACAGGATAGTAGTATTGACAAAGTGTTATCAGATTTTTGGCCTTCTTTGGTTAAAGAAATCCTGTGTCCTGCTGCTCTAAGTGAACAAAGAAAAGGTACTTCAACATCAGGGAGCAAGGCAGAGAATGTCCATCTTGCATTTTTAAATCCTGGATGACCACAGCATCCTATGTAAACAGCCACAGTGATGCTCAGAGGTAATCCAGGCTATGCATGGAAGTGGGGAAAATAGTTTTAAGACCCCTCTATCCCTTTTAACTTTGGGGATAGGTTCAGGTCTACTACCTGTGAAACCTGTCAATCATCCAAAAAGAAAACTAACTCTGAGAAAGCTTAGTTCAGTCTGCAACCATGACATATTTACTCCAGTAAACCCACTGCTCCTGCTCTTCAGACACCTCTCACAGAGATCATTCCTGGAACCAAAGATATCCTGTTTTCTAGCCTGGTAAGTTTAAAACAACAGATCATAAACACCAAGCTCAGTGTCTATGTGTGACTTCAGAGCCGTCACAGGAGACTGGGCAGTCAGGACACAGAGGATGCACTCCTCCCGGTCCTTCGTGCAAACCAGGTTTGAGAAGTTGCACAGCCTCAGCCACTCTGCTTGGGTGGTAATTCTCCACCCTTGATCTCTTTTCTCCATGCCCTTTCTGTGTCCTTCCTCCACCACCTCCCAGGAGAGTACCAATTCCCAAAACAAACATTGCATTGCATGTTGATAATGTAGTTTTGAAACATTCCTTGCTTGTAGCTGACCCTGTTGTTGGTATGATTGGGGGGGGTAGATGATGCTGGTTTTTAATTGTTGGAGAGGTGAGACTATTATAATTCCCACACAGCCTGAGAAAAGCTGGGTGAACTTGTTTTGCGTGCACCTTCTGCATGTGCATATGTATGTGTGTGTCCTCATGGTTGCGCTCAGGCTGACAGGAAGGGCAAAGAGTAAAAAGGAAACGCATCTTTCTTATTTTCCAGCATTGCTTCAAAGATGCCCAACCCCCGCAGTACAGGCAGTTCCCAAGCGGAAGGTGGGGGCAGAGGCCTCCAGCAAGGCCATCAATAACCAGGTGTGTAATGTGAGGTTCTCTGTATTTCATTTCTGCACCCAGGGCCAGCTCTGCAGGGTTGCTTACGGAGCACTCTGTGTCTGGCACCTCTCTCCACCAGACCCAGGCGCCCAGGGCCCACCGACCTGCCCAGGAATGCACTGCATTGTTCTCTGCTGCTGTAATTTGGCTGCAGGAGCTAGGCTGAATGCCTCCCAGGGATGAGAAACGTATTCTCCCTGGCGGCCTCCCTTATCCCCAGCTAGCTTGGGCTTCTGCCCTATGACCACTGAGAGCATTTAAATAAAAAAGTTTAGAAAGGCGGGGGTGGGGTGGGAAATCCTGATTATCTGTCTTCTATTAAGCCATGCAGAAACTTATGTCCTGAGTGGGGTCTAAGAATTTGGCAAGGGGCTTGTTGGTTGGTGTTCTTGATAAGGGATGTGAGAGAAAGGGGAAGAATAGCCTCCTGCAGCAAAGAGGAAGAGAAACGAGGCTGAGTCGAAAACTAGATCTACAAAGCTTGTAGCAAACAGACCCTCAGGATCGTGTTTCCTTCTAATCTCAAGTCCCTGATTCACATTTACATTTACTCTATTTGAGAGTGTGAAGGAATGCTATGTTTTAGAGCTGAAATCAGTATGATTTGGTTCTTTTCTCCATTGCTTTGTTGGGAGCTGTGGAGGGCATTCTTACTTTCTGGGTTTTGTTTGTTTGTTTGAGACAGGGTCTTACTTCGTTCTTAGGCTAGCATGGAGCTCACTGTGTAACCCAGCCTGATCACAAACACAGCAGTTTTCCTGCATCAGCCTCCCAGAGTGTCAGGATTACAAATGTGAGCTATCACCCCAGCTCTTCTATTTAAAAGAAGCTGGCTGCAGGCTGTGCAACTGAGGTTCTTCAGTCATGTGCCTTCCCTCAAAGATCCTATTATCCATAAAAGATAGAAACAGTATCTTTTAAGTTCACTTTATATCCAAATAGCACTTACTGAAATGCACTGTACTAAATGTGTACCAAAAGATAAAAGGAATGAGGACCAACAAGAGGGAAAGGGAAAGGGGGCGAGGTTAAGACACTGCTGGTGGAGGACACACTTGTACCATGGAGAATAGGTGGGAGTCACTGCTGGTGGAGGACACACTTGTACCATGGAGAATAGGTGGGACAGGGGCCTTCAGAATGGATGAGGGCAGGGCAGAGCTATGTGGAGCCCCAGCACCAAGAAAAGTTCTTTCTTTCTTTTTTTTTTTTTTTGCTTGTTCCAAATAAATCAGTTTCTGTTTGTATAGTGTAGAATCAACGCCAGTTGTCTAAAGCCAATTGGAATGCAGAGACAAGCTAAGTTCTAAGGAAAAATTAATTGCTTAGCCATCATTCCTTCTTGGGGCCACACAGCTTCTGTAGCAGGGCTCGGGTAGACATCTTTTCTCTCATATAAACACCTCACTTTACAAACTTCTCACTCCCTGAACAGCCATTTCTCTCTCAACCATTTATAAGTGGTTGTGCATCTTTATCAGCTAGAATTTGGAGTGCAGGGAGAAACATGGAGTAATATGAAATGTCACAGAGGACTACCACTTCTTTCCATAAACTAAGAACCCGAATCAAAGGGTAGGTGATACAGCACAGGTAGATTGAACTTAGGCTGGTTCCTATAGAAGGCCTATGCATCACTGATGTACTAACTTGGATGTCTTCACCCCTGCTCCCAAAGCTTCCCCCCTTTTAAGAGAAGTTCCTCTTTCCCTCCCATTCCCCCTCCCTAATCCCACCACCAGCTCATCAGTTATCCAACTGACTCTACTCTGCAAGGAAGACATTCTCTTAGCCTGACTCATTCAGTCCCATTTCTCCACAGTCATCCCCTCACCACAGACCACAAGGGCCCTGACTAGCTCATGTTTTGTGTTAATGGATGTGAAACCGGAGCAAATCCCCTCACCAAAAGAAAAACCACCCTAAACTCTCCCACACAGGTCTCAGCAGGTTACACAAATATTAGTCCTATCATCCAAATAAATCTGCCTCTGTGGCCAGAGCCACCCCCACCCCCCACAACCTCCTGCTGCCTGGGCAGAATGAAGTTGCTCCACAAACATCTGAGAGCCCGATTGGATAAAGAGGGACTGGAGGGAAAGAGCGAGGCCCTATATTCAGAATTCCTTGCGAAAGCTCCTTAATCTCCAGTCTGTTGTCAAGACCAGACAGCCCTAATTTAGAAGTTCCTAGAGAAGTTAGGATGTACTTGATCATCAGTCAGAGGTTTGATGAAGTATATCTGTTGGCTGTTAAATCACAATATCTGAGCGAGGCATGCACCCTCATTTTATAGATAAAAAAACAGGCCTGGAGGATAGAAAGAGCCTGCTGAAAATAAAAACAGTAAGTGCATAAATAACTGGCATTGAACCTCGGTCTGTCAGACTGCGGATTTCTATAATATTGCTGTTTATCAGTAGGCAAGATGATCACCGTGTACTCATACAAAACTAGGCCATCAAGATTTCAAAGCCCATATCCTACCTTCTAGCTTTCCATGCCTGCTGTCTTTGAAGACTCCACTACTGCATACCCTAGTTAGACTAGTAGCAGAGAGGGAACCCTCCCCTGTTTAAGTCCATCATGGATGGGCAGTAGTTATCAGTAGGACTTGGAGAATCACAAAATAAAGATTTGCTGAGTGAATGGGGGAAGGCTACTGTCTTCTAAGGTGTCTACCATTTTGGCTCCAACATCAACTCGTTCTCTACATAGCAACATGCTTTTGCTCCTGCATCAATGCTGAAGGTCCTCTCCAAAAGAACTGCCGAAATGAGAGCTCGCCAGCTTCCTGGTCTACACTGATCCTCATGCAGCCCTTGAGATCAGGTTTGCTTACACTCTCCCATGAGTTGCCTGCCCTTCACTTAGTCTTTTCCAAACCTATCTAATGTCCAGAATAATTGATGGGGGGGGGGAGTCCCAAGGCCTAGCCAGGCTTAATATACTATTCTCTCACAGTTCTCTTCCAGGGCTCTAATGGTCTATTAAGACTTTAAACCACTGCAAACTACCCCACTCTAACAAGCAGCCAGTGAGCAGGCTGCTGCTGACTGATGTAGGTGAAAAAGGAGACACAGAGAATGTGCATTTGTATACTTATGTGATTTCTCCCCTCCAAAACCACTGGTTTATAAGCTGTATAAGAGCATGGGATGAAGCCTTGTTCACCATGGCTGACACATCTAGCTACCTTGGGGTCTCAGCAGAATGCTATAGCCTAAGATTGTCTGCACAAACTGTCTCCTGTGAAGGGACAGGCAGTTTTATCTCTGTCCTATGTCCTTGGCTACAGTAGGATCAAAAAGGAAGCTACCTCAAGATTCCCTTCCTGTTGCATACCCAAAGAGTATCAGAAGTCAGTGCAAGCAAAGGGGACAATGAGCCTTGACTTTAGTGCAACTCAGATCACTCTGAAGAGAACTCAAACCTCCAGGTGGAATAGCAGGGAGCCACTCACTCTTATATCCATCCCCTATCAACTCCTTCCTAGGGCTAAGGAACCAGCCAGGACATTGGGGTCCCCCTGGATCACTCTCCAAGTCCATAACAGAAGCTGTAGCAGCCCAAGATTGAGGGTGGAGGAAGGTGTGCATGCAAAGATCTTGTGCTTTTGAGTTGGAGGCTTGAAGTGGAGGGATGAAAGAGGTATCTGTGTGTTCAGGTCTGGTCCAGCCACTCTGCCTTCTTAGGAGCCTTGCAAGTGTGGACGTCCACAGTGTTCCTGCACTCTTTGCACCGCACAGCACAACACCAGTGGAATTTGCACTCGCACTGGGTGACGCGGGTGACCCGAGTTGTGTCGTATCCTCGGCCACAACACATGATTTCACAACCATCTGTTCCTTTAGAGGTCTTGCTGCAGACGCGGCCTGCGGTACCTAGGGAACCTGAGTTGAGGAAGAGAGGTGAGAACCAAATTACTTCTGTTTTAGCCACCATGGGTATCCATAAACTCTTAAGAAGACATAAAGAATCTCTTTTTCTGAAAATGTACCCACTAACCAAAATGATCATTCATTGCCCTCTGGCCCAGGCTCATTTGTTTCCATCATTAAAGCTTCCCAGAGGTTGCCAGTTTCACATGCTTGTGCCTTTATTACCAGTGCACACTGCCATGTCCTCTTCAGAGCCTAACTTGAAAATGTAAAAACTGTAAGTCTGGGTGAGTGTCTCTCATTTTGTGGGGCTTGTGATGGCATCTGGATTTAAATTCTAGTTGTACCACTTCATAGCTGTAGTTATTTAGCAAGTTAATGGATGTGTCTGGGCCTCAGTTTCCATATATGAAAGCATATATACTAGCAGGTCTAGTAGCACATGCCTGTAACACCATCATGCAAAACACTGAGGCAGGGGAGTCATTTTTAGGCTAGCCTGAGATATGCAGTGAGTTTGAGGCCAAATTGGAATGCATAGCAAGATCCTATCTCAGGGAAACAAAACGACTCAACGTCTAATGTAATAAATTGTTATGGTGCATTATCATTGCTGTCCAGCAGAGGTGGACTGGTTGCCATGACTGGTAGAGGCATAGCTCTAAGAGTTCCTTTCAGAAGGGATTCTTAAAGAGTAAGATAGCTTTCTCCTTGCACAAAGAATGCTTGGAACCTCATTCCAATAGATGTCAGCACAAAAGATCCTGTAACCCTTTGCCCAGTAACAGGGACCCATAAGTGGAAAAGCGACTGGCCTGAGACTTCAAGAAAGAAAATGGATCAATGAACTTCAACAACAATAGTCTCCATATTCCACTAGGCTATGAGGAAAAAATGCAGAACTTTTATCTTTGTGCTTTGGCTTATTGGTTTAAATCTCTGTTTTAGGGCTAGGAGTATAGTTCAGTGGTAAGTACTTGCCTAGCATTTTTTGCAAGACCCTGCATTGCATCCCGGCACTGTAACAATGATGACAACAAGAAAAACATAGATAGCATGCATACCTTATAATATAGACAGTGCAGCCGCATGAGTGGAATGTCTAAGAACATGCTTAATTTTCTCCTTTAGAATTTTTATATGTATGTATGTATGCAAGTAAGTAAATTATGGGCATGCATGGGCCACAGCATACATGCAGAAGTCATGAGGGAGTTGGTTCTCTCCTATATTATAGCTCCTGGGAGTATCAAACTCAGGTTAACAGGGTTTGCAGAAGCCCCTTTACCTGCTGAGCCATCTTTCCAGCCCTCAGTTTTACTTTTTAAGATTTTATTTATTTATTTATTTATTTATTTATTTGTGTGTGTGTGTGTATCTTTGCCTGTGTGTATGCACACTTGTGTGTGGATGCCCTCATAGGCCAGAGGAGGGCATCAATCCCCAGGAGCTGGAGTTACAGGCAGTTCTGAGCAGCCTAATGTGGGCTCTGGGGACTGAACTCAGATCCTCTAGAAGAGTAGCAAGCACTCTTAGCCACTGAGCCATCTCTCCAGTCCCACCATTTTTTTTTTAACAACAGGAATAACTAATCCAAAACGTTAGCAAACTACTGGGCTAGACTGTGGGCTGACTAGGTCTACTTCATATGTTATTTTGACTCTAAGGACTGGGTCTTAAACACCGAAATCCTCTTCTGCAGTCTGGAGCTATTCTATCCATTACTGCAGCTACTAACTGCATCTGCTCTCTTAAATCAGTGAATTAAAATGAGCTAAACTAAAACATTCCAGTTTCGAATTGGCCTGACTTTGTAGTAGTCTGTCACTCTTGTTCACAGTTTTAGTCTCTGTAGTTTGTTACCCAACATCAACTGTAGTTTCAAAAGTTTTAAATGGAAAATCCAAAGATAAATGATTAAAACCTATAAATATTTTTATCATACTATGTTATTAAAATTATCTTGTCTGTGACTCAGTGGTAGAGGCCTTGCCCAGCATATTGCAAGGTCCTGGGTTAGATCAACAGCACCGCCAGAAAATGGGTCTACTATCTTATTATTTGTCCTTGTCGTTTATCTCGTTCCACGCCTAATCTACAAGCTAAACGCCACCACAGGTGTATCTGTTGCAGAAGAAGCATGTTGCACATGCTCAGTTATCACATGTGGCTTGTTGCTTCTGCACTGGAGAAGCAGCAATGGAGATTCGATATTGCACGAAGTTTAGTTGGATAGAACTGCTATGGAGGGAATACCTGGTTCTGTGCTCCTGGGGTGGCTTATACCATTTGGATTCTTTGGGTTTATGGGACCTAATTTCATGCCTCTGAGTCATATGCATATGATTCGTCCTCCCTCCTAACTCCAAAGATCCTTCTCCGAGGGTACATTTCAGAGCTGTGAAACAGGTCTACACTTCAGGCGCTGTGGAATTATTCCCAGGCATCCAGAGATTAACCCTCTGAGTTAGAACACATGGAAAAATTAACTCATGACAGTACGTCTCTAGGAGAGTCCAGAAAGCCTCCCCAACCCTTCTTACTTCTAGTACTACAAACTGCACATGTACCTTCCTCTATCCAGTGGAGCACCGCCATGTGGGCTGAAATGATGAGAGTGAAGCCAGCCAAGGTGAGTGGCTACCAAATCTTGACTAGTGACTCTCCAACAAAGAGCTAGGAGCCCAGTGACAGGGACCAGGAGAGAAGCAGCTCCACTGAGCCACACACTGTCCCTGGTTTAACTTATCTAGACCAGAAATCACGAGCCAAGATGGGAGCTTCCATTCTTGTCACTTTGCACTGTTCCCAAGGCCCCTTGCCCAGCATCTCACATGCACAGATCAGGCTGAAAACGGTCGTAAAGCTTGTTACCAAGTGTTTGCTGCTTCAGCAGCCTTTGTAGAGGTCACCTCCTGTCTTCCTCGCTGCTTCTGGAATCTGCAGTGGCAGCACATCAAGAAGCAGCTTGATTCCCCATGTTCAAACAAACCTTCCTTGACTGCACTGCTCATCTTCCTTGGGGGGGGGNGGGGGGGGGTGAGACATTTCTCTATGTAGTCCTGACTGTAAACCAGGTTGTCCTCGAACTTAGATAATTACCTGCCTCTGCCCCCAGAGTGCTGGGGTTAAAGGTATGACCACCATCGACCAGCTAGTCATCTATCTTTGTAGTACATTTGCTTACTAAGTCGCCTATGGGGGGGGGGNTAGGGGGTATGTCAAACCCAGGACCTTGCACACACTAAGCACATGCTGTATCAGCTGAGCTCCATCCCTAGCTCCATCTTATTTCTTTAGCTAGATCGTAAAAAGCCAGCAGCTTAGTGCTACATCTGATGTTTCTGTGTAGCTCTCTTTGCTCAGAACTGAAAACAGGTGGCTCATTTAAATGTTCTCCAAGTAGCATCCCAGACCCTGGGGACGTAGCAGAGTTGCACAGGACCTGTTTGTGTGACCTTGGGCCTGGCAGCCTGAGGCACAAACCACCTATCTCAAGACCAGATTCTTTCCCTTCCTTAACTCCTGCAAACCAGACAGACCTAGATTAAGCAGAAGCGCTGGCACTAATCACCAGGTCCCACAGCTCTCTGCTTGCAGCTTTCTCACCTGCAGCCTTGTCCAGGACACAGTAGTCAGGGGAGTTATCAAAGTAGACCAGATCAGTCCGGGTGGCATGGCGATAGCCTTGGCGGGCTGCTGTGAAATTGGCACCATCCTGGGTGGCAGTCACCTGCACGGCCCCATCATACCGCCGCCTCAGGTAGTCACCAGTGCGGCGGAAGTCTGAGAGTGCCCTCCAGCAGGTGCGTAGCGTGCAGGAGCCACTCACACCGTGACACTTACATTCCAGCTTCAGAAAGCGCCGCACAGCCTGGTGGAGGGGGGAAGCAGGTCAGGACACTGCTCAGTCATCCCTAGGGTCAAAAGCAGGAGTGTTCTGAGCTCTGCTGGATCCCACCCCTTCTCTGACCTCTAGGAAATCTTCCTGGATGACTGCCTGCTGAATTGTCAAGCTGCAGGATTCTGCCCCTGATTACAGCCTACACATCCTTTTAAAGAGCCAGTGCCATGCCTTCTGCTATATAGCAACTGTTCAAATACCAATAAATAGCCTAAAGCAATACCTGAAGGTCTTTATGAAGGAAGGTTTTCCTCTAAAAACAAACTACTTTTGGGCCAGTGATGCTGATAGCAAGAAAAGGCACTTGCCATGCTGTCCTGGCAACCTGAGTTTGATCCCCAGAACCCACATACAAGTGAAAGGTGGGAGCCAGCTCCAGAGAGTTGTCCTCTGACCTCCACACATGTACCATGCCATTCATGTCCACCTATATAATACACATGCTTACACACAGAACAATAATAAATTAAAATGTAAAAAATTAAAAGCTACTTTGGGCTTGGGAGATGGCTCAGCATGTAGGAACACTTACTGTCCCCATAAGAACCTGGGTTTAAAGCCGGGCAGTGGTGGCATAACACTGAGGAAGTGGATCTCTGTGAGTTCGAGGCCAGCCTGGTCTATAGAGCAAGTTCTAAGACAGGCTCCAAAGCTACAGAGAAACCCTGTCTCGAACCCCTCCCCCCCCCNAAATTAATATGGGTTTAACTCTTTACAACCCATGTAAAAAGCCAGGCTTGGCAGCACATGGGCTACCTGTAGTCCCAGTGATGGAGGATGGGGGACAGAAACAGAAGGACTGGAGATAGGAAGATTGCTGGGACTTGAGTTCCAGGTTCAGTGAGAGACTCTGCCTCAAGGGAATAAGGTGGAGAGTCACAGAGTAGGACACCTAACATCCTCCTCTAGTCTCTGTGAGAAAGCACTGACATGTACATCCATGTATACACATGTGTATGCACAATCATAGACAAATCACATTTTTAAAAATTGAAAATTTACTTTTTTGTTCAGCGTGGTGGCACGGACATATAATCCCAGCACCCAGGAGGTTGAGACAGGAGAATATAAGATCCACCTAGACTATAGGCAGAGTGAAACCCTGTCTCAAGCAAAACAAAGCAAGGTGGTGCATGGTGGTACACACTTTTAATCCCAGCACTAAGGAGGTAGAGGCAGGTGGATCTGTGTAAGTTCAAAGCCAGCCTGATCTATATATTGAGTTCCAGGGCAGCCAAAGCTACATAGACCCTGTTTCAAAAACAAAGAAACAAACAACACCCCCCCCAAAAAAAAACAAAACCAAAAGAAAACAAAAAGGAAGGAAACGGAAAGGGAAGGGGAAGGGAGAGGAGAGAATGAGAGGGGAAGAGAAGAGAGGAGGCAGAAAAAAGAGAAAGTTCCTTTCCTGTCTTAGGAAAACCTGGCTGAACCTGTGTGTTGCAGGCTTCCTGCATTTTATGGCAGAACGTTAAGGATTTTGGAAGCAATCCAGAAGCCATCAACTCTTCCACCTCTGATTCCAGCCTGTGGTCATGCTAGCTGGTTGACCCCAGAGAATACGAATGTGCATACCCAGATGGGAGTACTGACCGTGCGACCACAGCGGTTGTTATGTAGGTTCATGAGGGCCCGGGCATCCTTAAGCCTCTTCTCTTTGGCATCCACAAAAGCCTTGGCAAAGCGGACACCATAGTGGATGTTGTCACTACAGCCACCCCAATCAAAGTCCCCTCGCTGGTCATGGTGCCGACCGCGGGTGTATGGGTCACAGCTGCACACACTCAGTTCACCCTGGCTACAGGCCCGAGTGATAGCGTGAACCACTCCTGCTGACGAGATGGCATAAACAAATGCTGCCTCCCGGCTACCTACATGGAAAGAGGCAGAGATATGTTACAGGAACGGTCCGTGTCTTCCGCTCTTCCACCACAGACACACACACACACACGCATTTCCGGGTGTTTTCTACAGTGTCTTATTCAATAGTCCAGGCCTGGAACTTGTAATGTAGCCAGCTTTGAACCTGAGGTTTTCCTGTCTCAGCCTCCCTAGTGCTAGGATTACAGGGACAGGCCACGTGCCCAACTCTGTCCGGTCAATCTACACAATTTCAGAAGTTTCCCTAGCTTTTCTGGAGCCTACTCCATTTAACAAGGTGTCCTTCTCTTTTAAGAGCATTCATCAAAGAAGCCAGCCCCTCCTGCCAGCTCTCACTAGTCACTATCATCTGACCTCTTTGGGCTGACCTCTGCTCTGTTTCCTCTTGTTTTCCCTAGGTCAGTCTCTCTCTCTCTCTCTCTCTCTCTCTCTCTCTCTCTCTCTCTCTCTCT
>LOEQ01000238.1:126886-152902 GCA_001685075.1 Bramus lutescens | reverse complement strand
AGCCGTGTGGGAGCTGGGCGGGATGAAAAGCAGGCCCGCTCCCCTTTCACTACACACCAGGTTCTGCAGCCTTACTTTATTGCTTTACAGGTTCATAGTGCTGCATTAAACAGTGGTGTACGGAACATCCTTGGGTGTCTATGGAAGAATGCCCCCACCTCCCCGCCTCAGACAGAGTTTCTCTACATAGTGCTGGCTGTCCTGGAATTCAGAGATCTGCCTGCCTCAACCTCCTGAGTGCTGGTGGGATTAAAGGCGTGGGCCACCACCCAGTGAAAGGACAGTGTTATAGAAGAGATATTTCTTTTCTTCCTCCCTTCCTTAAATAAAGACTTTAATGTTTCTATTATGTGTACCTGTGTGCTTTTGCATGAGTATATGCCACTCCTGTATGGGTGCCTGAGGTGTCCAGAAGAGGGTGCTGAATCTCTGGAGCTGGAGTTACAAGTAGTTGTGAGCCGTTTATTGTGGGTGCTGGGCACCTAACTCAGGTCCTCTGGAAGAACAGCACGGACTCTTAACCACTCAACCATCTCTTTAGTCCCCTATGATAAAAGTTCCTAGCTTTTCTTTTCAAGACCACTTCTTTATTTATTATAGTGTATATGTTGAGTGTGGAGGTCAGGACAACTCTGTGGAGTTGGTTTATTCCTTCCACCTTCACACGGTTCTGAGACTCGAACTTAGGTCAGCAGGCTGTGTCGTTGGGCAGCGAGCACCTTTACCTGCTGAGAGCCATCTCAGTTGCCCCAGTTTTCCCAATGCATTCTGTAGAGTCTCTTTTCCACTTTTTCCACACAGACTGTCAGCAGGCAGATAGGATGGCTTCGTCCTCTCCTAGTTATTTCTACAACTGGCTGAATCAACACACTACATGACCCAGCACCGTTTTTATTTGAAACTAAAACTTTTGTACTTTTCCTTGCTTTTCTCTATAGGGGCAGCTAGAAATAGAATGATTAAACCTGAATCATGCAGTCAGCACATGCCAGGAGACACAATGACAGGAAGTCAAAATAACAGGAATAAGCCGCTTCCTTTTTTATCTGTCTTAGTTTCAGGCTGAGGGACTGTAATAGACCAACTGCCCAAGAGGAGAACTGTTCTGGAAGGCAGTGACACTTCACAGCAGAACCCCTTCCCTTCCTCCAAGGCATGACCCTCTCCTACCCCATCCCCAGATCCTAGAGGCCACAGGGAGATGTGAGCTGGATGACAACAGTGGCGCCTGTAATTACTGCTCACACATTCACAGTATGAACGGCGCTCACCGAAAGCCAGCTAGCGAACAGCTGACACCACACAATCACTTTTAAGAGTTGGCTGTTATGGATGAGGGTCAATATTTTCATGAATAAAATTCAGATGCTTTTTCACTTAAGAACACAAGCTTCTTGTTATAAACAGTTTATGAACACTCTTCTATAGGAATGGCCTTTCCCCTTCTTTTGGCTCTTTCTGCCGGGATGGCTCATCGTACTTCCCTCTCACTGACTCACCCTGCCCTGGGTGGTATAGGACTCCTACCGCCTTCAGGTAAGCAAGCCACGGAGAATGGAGAGGCTTGGTTGGGAGTTTCCACCAGTTACAACCCAGTACTCTTCTATGTTCACGGTTCTGTTTTCACACACGGAGACCATTTTCCGTATTAGTCTGAAGGTCCACTCTGATCGCGCTGTACTGTTCTGCTCAGACCCTGCTATGAGATGCTAGGCTGTTTCTAGCATTTCCACTGCACTGAACTGCTCCACGAACAGCCTGACTTGCAACTGTACTCAGGAGGCTGAGGTGGGAGGAGGGCAAACTGCAGACAAACCTGGGCTGGATAGTGTCTCAAAACACTAAGGAAGAAAACACTGACGATATCTAAATATTAAATGTCACTAGTCAATAAGAAATGAAAATTAGAACTGAAACAAGAGCCTGGTGTGGGTGCAGAAACATGCAGCCGAGGCAGGACCTCTCTGAGTTCCACGTCAACCTGAGCTACAAAGCGTGTTCAGGCCGGCCCGGGTTACACAATCTCATACAACAACAATAACAATTAAATGGAAGTGACTTATGACACACCTGTTAGAAAGGCTAAAATAAAAAAGGGGGCTGTACCAAATGCTGGTGAAGAGGCCAGCTTGGGCTGAATTTAAGACTATCTCCAAACACAAAACTATGGAGGGGTTTGGGTGGGGGAAGCTAAAACATACCATCTGCTCAGAGCTACCAAGTCAACCTTAACCTTTGTCAGCTGTTTCAAAAGACAGACATTTGGTTATCAGGTAGAGATGGAGTGATTCCAAACAAGCACTACTGGGAACTGAAAAGTAAAAGCTTGGATCTTCCCTGCAGGACAGCATCCCATCAGCACTGCTGGCTTTATGAACATAGTTCTGCCCTAAACCGATGAACTCTGTAGCTTGGATCATAATGATAGTAACTATGGGTAAAGTAGTACATACCCTGTCTAGTCGGTCTGTCTGTCTGTCTCTCATCAGACGAGAGCCCGATCTGTGCTTGTGTGCACACACATGTGCAAAGTCTGATGGAAGATGTCTTTATTATTTTCCTTTTTTTTCCCAGACAGATTCTATGTGGATAGAGCTAAGTGTGGCTCTGCATCAGAGGAAGACTTGTGGAGTGTGTGCTCTAAATTTGATCAATTCTGTTTTCCAGAGTTTTTAAATGGCTACTGATCGCAGTCCCCTGTCCTCCTCTGTGGCAGGCACTTTCTATTTCTAGATCTGCGTGGAACTACTGAACTGGGGCTTTCCTGCTGAACTGTGTAGCTCCACCCCTGGCTTCTAACAATGTAATTTTCCTTTTACTATTGAAGGGATTTCTACAGTGTTCTCACTTGGGAAAATAAAAGTTTATGTGACTTTCATGAAGATTGTTTTTCCCTGACACATGCTTCTAAACAGAAAATCATGTTTACCTAAGGTTCAATTGAGACCAAACACACTATAAATGGTCTCTTTAACATCTAAAGTTCACATACAGGAAGACTGGTTATTACACCATAGAAACACTGCCTTTCATGGTTTGATGCAAACATGGTTTGGCTACAGGAGAGAAGGGCCAGGCGGCTTTTCTATGGGTAGGAGAAACACACTACTGGGAGACTATAGGAACTGCAGTGCAACCTAGCATGTGGCAACAATTCCAGAGAGTGAATTAACACTTTTACAATCCCAGCTCTAGACAGGGATTCATTTTTACAAATTGTAGGACATTTATAATTGTTCCCTAAAGAAACAAAACCTGTGTGACTTGATATTCACTAAGAAGCAACAGGTAGCCGTGTGGTTTTGTTCAGAAACAAAAACTTAAAGTAGAAAAAAAGACTGTCCTTCCCCTTTGAAAGCAAAAGAAACGACCAATCAAAGCTGCTTAAGAAAGACCAAGCTGGACATTTATTTCTAGAGCACAACTTTATTCCCAGTACTCAAGAGGCAGAAAGTTCTTTGTGAAGCCTTAGGTCTAGGTCAGTCAGGCTGCATAATGGGATTGTGTCAAAAAGTGAGTGAGGGTGGGAGGAAGCGGCCTGAAGAGACAGTTCACTGGTTAACTGGCCATATTGTTCTTGCAGGGGGACCAGAGTTTGGTTCCCAGAACCCACTTCAGACAGCTCACGGCAGCCTGTAACTCCAGCTGGAAGGGATCCAGTGCCTCTGGCCTCAGAGACCTCCACTTGTTTGTATGTGCTCGTGCGTATACACACGTGAGCGCACACACACACACATAAAACGACCCCCCCAAAACACAAAAAAACTCTTAAAAAAAAAAGACCAAACCCAAAAAACAAAGATCAAAGCTTTTAACTCACTGAATATGAATTAGGAACTGGTAATAAAAAGAAAATCATTGTTAGTCCAGAAAGTCTACCAAGTATTTGTTAAGCAAAAGAGCTGTAAGATGACATCTGGTATTGCTACAGAACCCTAACAGACAGACACTACCCCACAAATTAAATGAGATTCCACTTTAATGTAAAGAATCTGGCATGGGGCCAGAGAGATGGCTAGGTGGTTAAGAACATGGTGGCTCACAAAAGTCTATAAGTCATTTCAGGGAATCTGGTTTCCTCCTCTGGCTTCCCAGGTACACACACAATGCACATACATACATGAAGGCAAAACACTCCTACACATAAATAAAAATAAATTCGAAACAGCAGCAGCACGGAATCTTGTTGAGGACTGTGCCTCTAGCCCGACTGTGAATAGCTCTGACGCAGGAGATGCTTAAAGATGCCTGTCTGTGGGAGAGCTAACACTGGATGGAGGCTGAGCTCAGCCACACCACCTACAGGCCACACACAGATGGAGTCTAACTCTTGGCCCGATGGAGAATGCCACTGGCTAGCAAAACAACTCCCTTATAGAGCTTAGAGCTCCTGCTTCTCTGGATCCTTTCAACTTTTCAGACCATTCTTCTAATAAACAGAACTAGACACATGCAGAAAAACCACTAGGAAACATGTGCAACAAGCAGCCAAGGCACCCTATGTCACAGAACAGAGAACAGTTTCTACTAACTCCAACACTTGCCTGGGAGTACTGTGGCAATCTTAAGGCAATGCATCACAATGGCAGTCATTTTATTTGTTCAACAAATATTTGATGCTAGGGATGTGGCTTAGGGACTGATTGTGTCCCCGAGTTAAACTTCAACAACAAAAATTACTACAGCAAACATTTACCAAGTATGTACATCAGGCACTGTCAAGCTTGGGGAAAACGAACAGCGAAGTGACACATGCAGCGGGTGCCATTCTGCGCCCTCTCAGGCCGGGGAAACGGTCTCTTTCCATTGCAGGCGTCCACTCCCACCCCATCCAATTCCCAGGGGATGAGGGCAGATGAAGGACACAGAACAACAGGTACTAGCAGGATTAAGAATGGGATCAAACCGTCCTTGGTTCTTTTCTTTTTCTGTTCTCATTATCAGGCAAGGACAGGGAATGGAAGGTATCCTGAGGCCAACCTAACTAATCAAGTCAGTCTTTTATAAACTAGCATCAGTCTAAACGAGACAATTGACAGAAACAATGAGCTGTGCTGTTCTACTCAATCGCACTTCGTAGGGAGTCATCTGTCTTCAGCATGCTCAACTTTTGCCTGCTTTGGACTGCCCTTTGGCTTTGGGAGTCTCGTCTGCTTAGATTCAATCGATACTCGGAAAAGTCTCTTCTCCTCTTATCTAAACATGTTAAGACAGAAGGGAAAGATCTCTGTGCAAGTGTAAAAAGCTCCAAGTTGAAAGGGGGTACATCTGCTTGGGTTTTTATAGGCTCTGCAGAGTTTCCATAGATTCTCTATCCTCACTTCTCCCAACCTTTGCATTCTAACAGATAACAAATTAAGTAACCAAATCATTTCCTTTTTTTTTTAAAGGTCTTATTTAGTCATTATGTATACTACAGTATTCTGGCTGCATGTATGCCTTCAGGCCTGAAGAGGGCACCAGATCTCACTATAGATGGTTGTGAGCCACCATGCAGTTGCTGGGAATTGAACTCAGGACCTCTGGAAGAACAGCCAGTGTTCTTAAAAGCTAAGCCATCTCTCCAGCCCTAATTTTTTTTTTTTAATTTTTGAGACAGGGTTTCTCTATGTAGCCCTGGCTGTCCTAGAACTCACTCAAGAGATCTAATTGCCTTTGTCTCAGGAGTACTGGAATTAGAGGCATGTGCTACCACGCAACCACATCCTGCCTAGCAATAGCTTTATGGAAACCTTGATGTCCTGGACATTATATCCCGAGCTTCAGTATATGAATGCATATATATTGCTCATGAAATAGATCTCAGGAAGTTCTCAAAGGGTGTCAGCACTTAAAAACAGTCAAAACACACTAGAAGTGCAAGGCTCAAAGTTTAGAAACCTAGCAGAGACTAAGGGGGCTATTTTTGGGCAGAAAAGCTTCATCACTTTTCCCTCCCTTAGTTTGTTTCTTTTCTTTTTTGTTTGCCTGTTTTATTTTATTTTTTTTCAAGACAGGGTTTCTCTGTAGCTTTGGTGCCTGTCCTGGAACTAGCTCTTGTAGACCAGGCTGGCCTCCAACTCACAGAGATCCGTCTGCCTCTGCTTCCCGAGTGCTGGGATTAAAGGCAGGCACCACCACCGCCCAGTGGTTTGTTTCTTGAGACAGGGTCTATGTAGCCTTAGATGATCAGTAAATTGCTATGTAGACCAGGCTGACCTCAAACTCAGAAAGATACCCCTGTCTCTGCCTCCGGTGGGTGCCTAAATCAGCTGTCAATATGTCCACTGCCACTCCATTAACTATACAAATATCCACTTAAATACACTAGAGAAATGACCTGAAACACAGGATACCCAGGCCCTCTCTCTACATACCTTTAAAGCTTCTATAACAAGGTCCCTTGCTTCAAGTTCTCCTTCAAGAATACTGAACAGTGTCAGGAGTTCAGGCTTGCTGAGTTTTTCCAGATTCATCCTGAAAGTCTTAAACAAAGACAGCAATCAGTCTCCAGAAGAGAAGGGAGCTTGACAGGAATGAAGGGTAAGAAGGCAAGATAGAATATACCCTTGGGAGCTGTGACTCAAAACAGCACCCAAGGTTTCTGATGCCAATCATAAACTGAGCAGGAGGAGAAAAATAAAATCCCCTGTGAATTATTGATTCCATCACCAAGATCAATTATTCATTACCTTTTCCAGGCTGGTTTGCAACCCGGGTCTCAGAAAGGATCAGGAACTAATTCTGTCTGATAGAAACTGAGGTAGAATTGGGTTCCACTGGGTACCATTTCACCAAAGAATAACTGGATCCCACAGAGATCCTCAGTTTAGGTAACCAAACTTGAAAACTGCACCCAGAACATTCTGGGATCTCCATTTTGTTTGGCTGAAGTTTAAGCAAAGGTAATGCGTGCTGCGAGCACAGGAGTAGGGATCACAATGTGTACCCATCCTTCAGTAGAACAGCCCTAAACTAGGCATGGAAAGAAGCGCTTGCGCCATTTCCTTTTTTCCGGCTTTTTGAGACAGTGTTTCTCTGTGTAACAACAGTCCAGGTTGTCCTGGAACGTGCTCTGTAGACCAAGCTGGCCTTGAATTCACAGATATCCTCCTGTCACTGCTGGGATTAAAGGCACGCACATCAGCACACCACCACCCGACCTGGCAGTGCTTAGAAAGAAGTCCTGGGCCATGCCTTGAGATAATTTATCTGGAGCACAGATAAAGAGGCAGATCCTGTCTCAAAAACCAACAAACAAACAAAAAAAAAAAAACAAGTTAAAATGTGAAGTAAACCAAATAAGTGTTTTTCTCAGAAACCTGAAAATGACTTCACCCACAACTGATAAATTATGAAAAAATATAAACAAAGTAAACACAACCCAGTATAAAGAAATGCCTTTTTGAGAGACCCTGTCTCTGAAAAAAACCAAAACCAAAANAAAAAAAAAAAAAAACCCAACAACAAAAAAGGATAAAATTAAATGATTAGCTTCATATTTTAAAAAGATTTTACTTTTCTCTTTAATTGTGTACCTGTGTGCAGATCTGTGCATGAGGACAGAGCCTGTGGGCCAGAAGACGACACTGACTCCTCTGCAGCTGGAGGTACAGGAGGCTGGGAAGCATCTGATATGGGTGCAAGGGCAGCCAGTGCTCTTAACCAAGGAGCCAGCTTTCATCCTTTGGTTTATTTCTTGTTTTAATAACCAGCCTATGTGGTGCAGGCTGACCTAAAACGCACTGTGTAGTTCAGGCTGCCCTTGAAGTCTTAATCCTCAGCATCCAGAGTGCCAGGAATAGGGTTGTTAGTTTAACTATCTTAATGAGCTAGGCTACAACAAATTTAACTTTTTATGGCCATTACTTTGTTCCTTGAGATATGGTCTCACTATATAGAGCAGCTCAGCCTAACTTCTTATGTAGATCAGGTTGGTCTTCACTTGTGGCAATCCTTGGCCTTTACTTTCCAAGTGCCAGGATTACAGCCAGTATTCCTGTACACAGTGATGGCTTTCACAAAGACATTTTCGTTCAACTGTATCACAATCTTGACCATATTCACCTCCTCAAACATTCTCCTTTCTCCCCAGACACACCAGTGCTCCCCCCCCCAGTCTTGCTTCTACTTCCATGTTGTGTGTGTGTGTCTTAGGTTTGTCTCCTTTCTCCCAGCCGCCCTCTTCCTTGTCTCCACAGTCATGGCTAGCTTTGAAGCTGCACAATCTTTCTGTTTCTGCTTCCTGGAATTACGTCACACTTGGTCTTATCACATCTTGACAGCCGCCCTGATAGGTGAGATGTAATCTCAATGTATTTATTTGCTGTCTGAGAATGTCAAGTATTTAAATTTTCATTAAAATGAAAATTCTTTTGGCCATCTGCACTTCTTTTGAAAAGTGTTTGTTTCATTAGCCCATTACTGATGAAGGTTTTTTGTTGTTGTTGTTATTTGTATTTATTTTACATGCATTTATTTTTGTATTTGTGTGTGTGTGTGTGTGTGTGTGTGTACATGAATCACATGCCAAGGCTTCTGTACCAAGGTCAGAAAACAACCAGTGGGGGTTCGGTCTCTCATTCCACCATGTGGGCTCCAGAGATCCAGCTCACAGTGCAAGGCTAAGAAGGAAGTTCTTTTTCACCCACTGGGCTATCTTGCCAGCCTAAGCTCTTGCAAATATTACTCTTCAGCCTTGTGTAGCTGGTGAAGTTTTCCTCCCACTCTGTAGCTGTCTCTGTCCATGACTGTTTCCTTTGCCATGCAGAAACTTTCTCTCATTCCATTTGTCAGTTCTTTGTTTTATTTCCTGAGCGAACTAGAGTCTTTTTTAGAAATGCCTGTATCTATATCAAATGTAGCCCCTAATAGTTTCAGGTCTTATATTGAGGTCTTTGATCCACCACATTCAATAGATTGTAGTACAGGGATATCATTTATCCAGCATATTTGTTGGGGAAGATGTCTTTTCTCCACTGTATGTCTTTGGCATCAAGTGGTCACAACTGTGCAGGTTTATATCCAGGCCCTCTACTCTATCCCATTGATCCACACATCTGTTTTTGAGCTAATAACACACTATTTTTGTTACTATAACTTGAGACCTACAGTAAATATAAGTAGAATGTACCTTGAGGTATTGTGACATCTCTAACATCACTCACTCAGGATTGCTTTGGTTGTTCCAGGTCTTTTGTGATTCCAAATTTGCGTTAGGGTTGTGTTTCTATTTATATAGTGAAGAGTTACTAGAATTTTGGTGGTGATTACACTGATTCTGTAGATTGCTTTTGGTAAGAGTCATTCTCATGATATCAACTCTGTCTACCCATGAACATACAAGATCTTTCCATCTTCCAGAGTCTTCTTCAATTATTCTTCAGTGTTCTAACATTTTTCCTGTGGAAATAGTTTACACCCCTGCTAGGTTTATTCCTAGGTGTTTTAGTTTTATCCATTTTTTTGAAGCTACTGTGAATAGGGCTGCTCTCCTGAGTCCTTTCTCATGGTGTTTGCCATTGGCACATGGGAAAGGTGCTGTTTTCTACTGGTTTTGTATTCTACTACTTTGCTGAGTGTTTACCAGTTCTAAGAGGTGTTTTCAGTCAACCTGTTTAACGTTCTCCAAGGATCTGCTAAATAGCGTGGTACAAACTCTAGCAACTGTCTCAGAACACATGCAGGTAGGGCAGTGGTTCCATCAGCTATGAAGGGTCTCCCACCAGGGAACACTGCACACAACTCTGTAGCTTCCAAGGGAGGACACACACTACCTTCCTTCCATTTTATACCTCAACTGTAACTGTCATAGCTTTTCTTTGGAGTGACGGCAACATGGTGAGTTCATATACTCTCCTTATTCTTCAATTGAAAGCTCAGGGGCACTCAGAGAAGCCACTGACTCGCCTTCAGAGCTGCTGTGCTCAAGTGAAGAAGAATATGCACAGATGTGTACTTCAACATGTCACCAGAGCATGTACTAGCATGTAGTCTTCAATATAACCTCAGCTCTAAATGCTAACTTCTTGTTAGTGGAGTCCAGTGAGTCTCACAGTAGCATTAAAGACTATGGGCCACAAGTTATTATGGGTGTGTGTGTGTGTGTGTGTGTGTGTGTGAGACAAAGAACACAATCTCAATTAGAAACCCCCAACAAACAATAAACCTGTCCATCAGTCCTGCCTTAAGCGACATAGGACACAACAAAGAACCCAAGTCTTTGCAGCCAGTGCCAGGTCTGCATCTTCCTATTTGAATGACTGGGAGACTTCCTCCTACAGATGATAGGACAGTAGGGCTTTAGAAAGCTTTACAGGAAGACGGCCAGAGCTGTTTCAAGAACTAAGTTCCTTCCTTGTTTTTTCCTTTTTTTTTTTTTGAGATAGGGTCTTTCTCTAAAGTCCAGACTAAACTAGCCTTGAACTGACAGCAAGCAGTCTTCCTGTCTCAGCCTCTTCAGTGCTCAGAGGACAAGCATAAAGCACTACATACACCTCGATCAACGACTTTAAATAAAAGTTTAATAACTTACCTACTTCTTATTTTGTGTGGGTGTGAGGAGGGCAATGTGCGTGCCATGGCGTGCACAGGGAAGTCAGACAGCAACATTCAGGAGTCAGCTTTCTCCTTTACCTTCCGTTCCAGGGATCAAACCTAGGTCATCAGGCTTGGGCAGCAAGTGATTTTATTCAATGAACCATCCCAACGGTCCTGATTGAGTGATTATTATTTTTTGACTTGTTTTATTATTTATTTATGTATATATGTACATCTGTGCTACGTGCACTGGTGCCATTATTTTAAAGGTCAGCCGAGAGCACCAAATCCCGAGGCTGGAGTCAACCTGTAGTTGCCACTCTACATGATGCTGGGAGCTGAACTCAGGTTCTGTAAAAGAACAGCAAGCACTCTTTCCCCGCCCCTGACTTTGAGTTCACAGAGTTCTGCCGGCCTTTACCTCCAGAATGTGGGGATTGAAGGCACACGCCACCACACCCAGCTATGCATCAAGCACTCCTAACCCCTGAGCTATCTCCCAGGTTGTTTTCAAACAGATCTAAAGAAGGTGTTGGACAAGCTGCCCCTCTGCAGTCCTGACCACACCCAGAGGCCAGAGCGTCAGGAGTGAAGCTGGGTGAGGAATTAAAACAACGGCTGAGCTGTGCTGATTCCTGCCTATGGGTTCATGCTCTTCCCTCCCCAAGATCAGAAGGTAGAAGAACATCCTTTCATGCTCTTCCTCTCTTCTCTTGATGCAAAGAAAAAGGCACACCACAGATACCAATGGAGCAGAGCAAAGCAACAGCCAGATAAGCACCAAGGCAAGGCCAGACAGCAGCAACAGCCCTCAATGACTGTTCACATTACTCCCTTTTCTTCAATATTTTTAGAGTCTTTAAATATTTTTGTTTAGAGGTCCAAAATTATGACTATAAGTCGAATGCCATTCCAGTAAAAGACAGGAGGTCACTGAGAGTACAGAATGCCAGTCCTGGCTTGGACAGGAACAGCTAGATGGCCGAGGAAAACACAGGTTAAAACAAAACAATTAGGCTGGGTGGTGCACACCTTTAATCCCAGAATGCAGGAGACAGAGGCAGGTGGATCTGAGTAGAGGCCAGCCTAGGCTACAGAATGAGTTGGAGGACAGCCAGGGCAACATGTCTGGACAGCCAGGAAAACTGTGTCTCAGGAACCAAAGTCAAACAAAAACCCAAAACCTAAACAACAAAAAACAAATTAATGCTCTCCAAAGTTGTTCTTAATCCACACTCCGCCTAAGGACTGAAGGTGAAGCTCTGTGGTGTGCACTGGCAGTCTAGATCCTGGGTCTACCCCTACACCACGAAAACAAAAGCCAACACACACACACACACACACACACACACACACTCACCCACCCACCCTAGCTAAATCAGACTGTACCCAGATCAAAGTCTCTGACCTGCTACAGTAATATACATTTCTATGAAAGAATAAAATTGCTGTCACCTTCAGAGTCACTTAAATTATAAAGCAGCCTAGCCTACACAAGAAAAAAATTCTATTTTTTTCAGTGACATGAAGAATAATACTCTTGGGGCTGGAAAGATAGCTCGTTGGGTAAACTGCTTGTTGTGCAGATCCCCAGCACCCACAGAAAAAAAAGTGGGGCATGACATCATACACTTGCAACCCCAGTCAGTACCGGTGAGGGCAGAGACAGGCAGATCCCTACAGCCCACAGATAAGCCAATCTAGCCAAGCAGTAAGCAATGGGTTCAGATGATACTCTGTGTCAAAAAATAAGGACATCTGTTCCAGAGTGTCCTTTGTTCTGTACACACACTTGCACAGGAACATGTACTGTCACATACATGCATATACCACACACACAAAATAGTTTTACCTGTGTCTATAACTGGTTGGAACATTTTATTAATACTTATCAACTCATTTGGCTTATTGTTTATATGCAATACAAACAGAATACGAGATGGGGAAAAAGCCACAGCTGTGTAACTCAGGGCCAACATAAAACTTACCAATTCTTTGCATTTGGATCTATTCTCAATACACATTATAATCTTTTTACCATAAAATCTTGTCTGAATTAGAGACATCCAAGCTGCATTATGATTTAGTATGGCAGTGGTGGGTCTGTGGGTGGAGAGGTGACACTGACCTGGTATTGGTGGCTGCACTTGCGTCCTCCGGAACAAAGTCTTAGAGATTTCCTTCAGTCAAAATTTTGGAAAATTGACAGATATTTAAAATGCCGTCAGCATGGTAGAAAAGTGTCCAACACTGCAAAACAAGAAGAAATTCACTGTCTTTGAGACCACATTATGAACAGTGTAGTGTGCTCCATTGGTGTCCAATAGAACCACAGCTGGTAAGGTCTGATGGCACTAGGCTGTTAATGTAATTATGGAGGGTGGGAGCTACTGAAACCCGCCCCCCCTTTATAAGACGGGGTTGCTACAGAGCCTAAGGGGACCTCAAACTCCAATGCTGATCCTCTCGCCTCAACCTCTGGGATCCAGGATCTCTTCTGATGTCCAAGGCCACTCTAAGGACTAACCCATCAAGGGCCCTGGACACTCACTTTCCCTGGATTGACAAAAGCCCGAGCAACAGACAACATGAGTCACGCACGATGCCACAATGCACTTAGAACATAATCACAACCAAAATGTTCCACCTGCCAAATCTGTGTAAGAAAACGTCTCATCTCACTTCCTGATAACCACAAAGAAACAAATCAAGTTGTGACCTTTCCCACTGTTTACAAGGATGACCAAACGCTGCCAACTTCTATTTTCCCATCATGTCTACACATTAAATGCTGACTCACAAACAAATGGTTTTGCTTATATTTCCCCAATGGTACTAAGCTATAGTTAACACACACACACACACACACACACACACACACCCCTCAACATGCAAGAAGTGAAACTGACCAGAGAAAAAACGGGGCAGTGGGAAAGGAGTGGGTCAGAAAAGGGAGGGTAGGAGGGCTCAGGAGGGGGAATGGGGACGCATGGGAGTCAGGCTCAATATATAATATATACATGTATGAAAACTTGAAAAAAATGAAATAAAAAAACCCAAGAAGAAAAAGGAAATGGGGGTCTTTAATCTTATTCGATTTATTCCAATTTATTTACTGAGTCAACAGTTAAACTCTGAACCTTCCAATTTAGAAGAGGAAGTTTGGGTCTATCACAGTCAAGAGCTGAGGACCAACAGCACGCAGGCAAACCACTAAATAAGCTATTCCAGCAATTTCTGCCAGTACACGGGCGGAATTACATAGCCCAAGGTTTTCAGAAAAAGGCTGTTACTCATGTGAATCATAGTTGCCAGGTTCCGGGTACGTATGCCATGCTATACTAAAGGCTATCGGCTATTCTGTTTTCCAAGGGAGCTGTCACTTGTCACTGACACCATCCATTAAGTGACTTTGAAAGACAGGATCATGCCAACCAGATGCCCAGCTTGCTCTTTCCAGCAGGCCCCTCCAAGGCCCAGTTTGCCTGAGTTTACCCCCAGACACTCTGTCTAAGGAATGCGACAGTCTATGAATCGGAAAGAAAAACCACTTGTGCACGCACACGTTGTCTGGACAGATCCCAGTGCCGGCTGACAGTGCACTAAACTTCAGTTTGTTTTTTTGTTTTTGTTTTGTTTAATAAAAATACATAGAAACACACACAATAAAAATGTTACAAGTATTTCAATGCCCTGGAAAAATAAGCCCACTTAAAGACTAAGCATGAGACTTTATTTACATTACGGTATTACGGTATGTGATTTCAAACAAGCTTGCTCAGCATACATGTCACAGGCTCCTTCCGGCTTCTCCAGCTAACAGCCGAGATTGTGAGTCTTCACTAACAAACTTCTCTCTCTCTCTTTTTTTTCTCCTGTCTGTCTTTTGAGGCAGTATTACTACACAGCCCTGGTTGGTCTGGAACTCACTATGTAGAGCAGGCTAGTCTTGAACTCAAAAGATCCACCTACCTCTGCCTCCTGGGTGCATGCAGGCCTTCTTCTTTTTGAGATGGGGTCTTGCTATATAGCCCAGGCTGGCTTTGAATTTACCCTTTTGCTTCAACTCCTCAAACACTAGACTAAAGGTGTGTCTGGCCTAAATATGACAATTGGGAGGAGTTACGGGTATCAGGGAGGAGGGAGTGTATATGCGCACACGGGCTACACCCCCCCCTCTTTCACACACCCAAACAGCTCTCCTAAACTGCCCTGCAGATTTTGCCTGGGAAATAGGTTGCTGTTTGTTCCCAACCTTCCTGTCTCTGAGGAACACCCAAGCTCCACTCATTCTGGTTCTCACTGTGTTTCCTGCTTCTTGATGAAGCCTGTGCCCTGGAACTGAACTAATTTTGTAGGACAACAGGCACTGCTGCCCTTTTACCACAGAGAGGCGAGGTGGCTGAAAAAGAAACACCCCAAACAGCTTTTACAGCCCTGTAAGTAATAGGGCAGGGCAGGGTGGGGCAGGGCGGAGCACAGGTAAAATGTTTGTGCCTAGTATCTGGGTGTTTACTTTCTAAGTAGTTAGTAATAAGGAACATGGATTAACAAAAAAAAATCAACATTTTAGATGAGTCTTAGTTCTTGACAGTGTGACCTCAAAAACAAAAAAAAGGAAAAATAACTCAAATTTCTAAAAATTCAGTTATTTTACTAGGAGATAATTTTGTTATACACTCAAATATCCAATTTAAATAACTCATACTTGGGCTAAAACTGCCTCATAGGCCATTCAGTGTGATTTTAGAATCAGTAATTAGATATGACCAGATATATAAAATAAATTTGTTCCAATCATGTAGCCTCAAATATATTTGTATAAAACCAAAATATGGGTCAGTTACTTCTTAAAACTCAAAGATATAATACACAAACATAGGCACTTTGAATCTGTCCACTAAACAGTACACTATTTTAAAAACCCAGTGTACACCTGGGCATGGCTGTGCAGTCCTATTATCCCAGCAGTTGGGAGGTAGGAGGCAGGAGGATAAAACGTTCATGGCCAGCCTGGGCATGACCGCCTACTGGAGTCAAGGCCTGCCTATGTTAACCAAGACCTTTCTAGAAACCAAATGACAGAAAACCAGTATACATGAGATATTAAGAAAATGAACATGAAACACTGTTTAAAGCTACCAAACCTAAATGTGGGCACAGACGCACTGTTAGGAGGTGAAAAAACTGGCATGTTAGACTATCTCAAAAGATTAAAAACTCGCCCACCCTGGCACTTCTGCTCATCGCTGGTAAGACAGCAACAATTCTCCAAACGGTCCCACCCCCTTTTATTGATTTTTAGGATCCGATCAGAGAAGATCATGTCAACATGCTTTAACAAAATGACTTTCTGATTTGTTTTAAAAAGTGGTTTTTAGCCAAGTGTGAGGGCACACACCTGTGAACCCAGCATTTGGGAGACTGAGGAAGAGGAAGCTCAGTTAAGGCCAGTTGTACTATACAGTGTGTGCATGTGTGTGTGTGTGTGTGTGTGTGTGCCTTTTACTACTATTATTACTTAAAAAAATCCTAACGTCAAGGTGCAAAATACAATTTCATTTTATACTATTAAGTAATATAAACTTAATTAGCCATACTTTAAATCAAGCTTTCTGCAGCTGAAGATATTACAAGACTATTTCCATTCCTATATGTTAATGGGCTGAGCCCTTACCCCACATTCCTGTTGACTCTTACATGGATCCTCTGAGAATGTGATTACACCTGAAGACACAGGAACTCTCCCCCTCCCCCGCCTTCCTTTTTTCTTTTTCGCCAGGACTGGTGATTGAACCCAGGGCCTTGAACTTGTTAGGCAAGTGCTGGACCAGAGAGCTGATTTCCAGCCCCAGAGACTTTAGAGAGGCAATTAAGTTAAAATGAGGTCAACGCTATGCACAGCACAGAGTGAGAGGCGCAAGCGCTCAGTCCTAAATGAGATGTCTATCAAACCTCTCCCCACAGCTCCGGGATCCACACGGAAGAGGTGGACAGATGGTGAGCCAGAGGTAAGGAAGACTCCAACGAAACAGTCATCCAGATTCAACAGGACTGATAAGCAAGAACTAACAGACTCCAGGAGCACCCTCAAGACCTGCTCAGGTTCAAGCAGGAGAAAATCTCGGCATGGAGAAAGGAAAGTGGACACAGGTCCCATTCCCGGTCTTTTTAGCTATTTGCAATTGATACCTGATGGGATGCGGGGAGAAGAAAATCTGTTTTCTCCAATGGTGTGTCACTGGTTACTAAAGCCATACCCCAGGGCAGGCCCAGGAGTGGGTGGCCAATACAATGTGGACTTTGTGGTTTTTTGTGTACTTTATTTCCTTTGATTTTCAGGGTTTTTGTTTTGTTTACAAAGGAGAATGATTATGAACTTGCAAGGCAGGAAGTTGGGGGAGGGGAAATGATATGATCAAAATATATTGTATGAAAAAACTCAATAAAAAAGGTCAATATAATCCTTAATCCAATAAGACTAGTATCCTTAGGAGTGAAAATTAGAATACAGGCCAGTTAGGGAAAAGTGCAAGGCCAGAGTGCACCCTAAACAGAACAGTGGGCTAAACTTTTAGCCAACAGGTGAGAAAACACATTCTTTTTAAACCAACCAGTCCGCGGCCACCCAATAAAACAATATACTAACCACTTTTGTTTGTTTGTTTCCGGTGTCCTGGTTGGCCTGGAACTTGTTATCTAGACTAGGCTGACTTAAAACTTTCAACAACCTTGCTGCCTCTGTTTCCCAAGTGCTGGGGTTACAGACATGTGCTACTAGGACCTGGCTCACTTTCTACTCTGAAAGTGCACAGGAACAACCAGACCTGAGCCTCCCGCCTACCCAGTGAGCACACGCCAGTGCACGCCCTTTCTCAGATAGCTTTACCTTTTTTCCTGGCCACGCAATACACAGCATTACGATAAAAAGAATGGTTTGGGAGAATGCTTTAGAGATTGTACATTGCAGGACTCTCTCTCTGAATTAACCTGAAAGATAAATGAATAAACACACTTAGGGAGCTGCCACGGCCCTAACACTGAAGGTGTGTCTCTAGGGAGGAGCTCTCAGGTGTCGTTAAAACTCCTCAAAGTCAGCATTAAGACATTGGAGTACTCCTTTAAGGCAGACTCAAGGACACCAGACTTTCCCTGCTTATGCTTACTATGAAAAATGAAAACATTAATCACCACTATCTCAGCATTCTACAGCGTAATTTTCGGAGAATTCAAATGAGAAATACTGAAAAACAATAAGCATTTATTGAGCTACACACGAATGTGTGCCAGACATTCCTAAGGACCTGACATATATTATCACTATCTTGGGTGACAGATGTCACACCACTCAACAACAGATCACTGCAATCCCAGTTAAAAATGGCCCAGCTGAGGCACTGTGGCTGAAGGACCTGCTCAGGTCTCATAGCCAGTATGTGGAAGGGGTTGGAACCAGTAAATCTGACTCCAGTGTTTTCTTGAAAACCAGTATTCATGGCTAATCTCACTTTATTAGCCTTAGGTGATGGGGCCTCAGAAATAATCTAATTCAGCCCCTCATTTACAAACAAGGTCTGAGAACACGGCACAGCTAAAGAGAACCAGGTCTAGCGCTGAGCATTATAATTTCTATTATATTTACTTATTTGTTGTGTGTGTGTGTGCGCGCGCGCGCGCCATGGCATCTGTGTGGAGTTCAAAAGACAACTTGCCAGAAATGGTTATCATGTTGGGCCCAGGACTGAATTCATCAGGCTTGGCAGCAAATGTCCTTACCCATTGGGCCATCCTGCTAGCCCTACTTACTCATCTCTGAAATCTGGTTTACCTTGCTCATTCGGACACTATAATTAAGTTTTGGCTTGGTTCTTAGGGTGTTCTGTGTGTGTATCTGTGCGTCTACCTCTCTCGTTTCTCTTACATGTTGTCAGCAGGATTACATGTGCACTGAAGAACAGCTGCCCATAAACAAGCATCTCTCTGTCTATATGAGGATGCCAAGACAAAGCTATCAGAAATAGGCCTTCTGACTGGGCATGGGTGCACAGCTGTAACCCAGCACACAGGAGGCTGAAGAAAGAGGATTTTTACAAGTTCAAGGCAAGCCAGGACTACATAGTAGGATCCAGCTTCAAAAACAAAACAAGAAGCCAGGTCTGTTTACCTGGGTATCTGTTCACACCCTTTCACTTTTCTCGCCGACGGAAGACCACACCAGAAGAATGGCACAGTTTTATAGCTTCTGGAATGGGTGTGAATGAAAATTATTAAGTTTTAACAAAACATTTTTTATTGAAATTTTAAGAAAAGACACATACCTTTAAACATCAGATTATCAGAAGTTGGTTTTCATACTTGCTAGTTAGTTTAAATGAAATTATAACAGGATTCTAGTCTAACATGTCTATTTTAACTATCAGAGTTCCCCAAAATTCCACTCTTCTGACAAAACCAGAACAAGGGAACAAGCGTTGTGTAGGCTGATTTCATTTTCAGTAAAATGTTTCATGGGTCACAATTCTTGAGGCGGCCTGAATGGAAAACCCCTCAGTTGTTTGCTGCAGGAGATGAAGTCACCAGCTCTACGGGGATCACAGAGACACACCAGCAGTCTGGGGGACTGACCGCCACAGTCAAGGTGTCTCAACTGTGCTCACGCTTCTCCCTGGACTCTGAAAACCTCCACACGAGCCTCGTTTTAACAATCTGTTGCCACCTGACTATTATGAGTAAGCAGGAATGTCTTCTGCTCCGGTCCTTCAAGGGAAATCATCCTCATGGGAGACAGTGCTCTGAACTGGAGAGGGCCTGAACTTTGGAGCCTGACAACTGGGTTTTCAAGCTGCCTCTGGTCCATTTAACATCTGAGCTGCAGCTCTTCATGTAGAAAACAGGATGAACATACATTCTAGCAGGAGGCTGTGTGGGCTCCATGAGCTACTGCCTGTAGCTGTCAGTTCTCACTCTGCATTGCTGAAGAACACCCCAGTCCAACGACTGCTGTAATTTAGAAAAAGGCGCATGGGAGAAAAAGGCGCCATGGGACAGACCTCAGGTGGAGGGTTTTTTTTAATTGGGGGAACTGAATGGGAAAAGGGGGGTGACAGGGGAGACTGGTCTCTGGGGACAGAAGAGAAGGAGGAGAGGAGGGGAGGGGAAGGGAGGGGAGAAGAGGGAGAGGAGAGAGGGACAGACAGATGGGGGAGAGAAGGGGAGGGATGGGAGGTGGGCAGGACCCTTTTAAAAGGGAACACAGTGAATGTGCACAGGTGGTGCTCTTAGTGGCTACAGCTGAGGATGTATATTCCATGGTCAGGCCAGTACAGATAGATGCCTGAATACTAACACCTACAAGGACAAGACCTTTTTAAAATTTTTTCCAATAGAGCATCACTGTCTATCTTTCATGTGTCTAATTTACAAATGAAAATAAATGTATTTATTCTTTAAGCCAACTCAGGAGGTTGACCTGATCCAAGGAGGAGAGGGCATCTCGAGTTCCCAAAAATGTCAGTTTAGGGACATGCCCCACACATGTCTAAGCCTATGATGATAGCTGCACACTACTTGGGAACACGGAAGGACACTCCTCCACCTACATCAGCCCTTTGCGCGGTCTGCAATGGAAAGGAAAAGCGTGTCTCTGCTTCTAGTGAAATTGTACAGCGTTTAATCAAGTAACGCTTTCAACTTTTAATGATTGAGAAAAGGGGTTGCTAAAGCTATCACAGCTGATTTTGACATTAGACATGTAACAGCCGTGAACCCAGCTCTATCCCACTCTATTTTATCAATTCATCCATTTACACATCTGCTTACGGGTTTCGCAATTCTGAACTCTGTGGACAGCTGTTCTGTCTGGTGGAAAGAGGAGGAGGAAGCGGGAAGGATTTACGCACAGTGACTTGGAGACCGATTCCATTTAGGGAGCTTAATGGGGAAATAATCCAAATCCAACAGAGGTTTAGAGACTCAGTGACCAATGACAATGTGGTCAACAGAAACAGGGATGTTAGAACGGGAACTGGTTTTAGTGGGGAAATGATGACTACGATATGAGACATGCTGACTAAGAACCAAGCAGCCCCCCAAGAGGAACCTGTGGGAGTCGGCTAGTGTGCTGAGAGGCAAAGTCTCAGGAAATGGACTCCTAAAGAAATCTATTTTGGTGTCTTTTATCTAAAGACAAGGGGTAAAGCTGACATACAGGACCAGATCTGTGTCCTCCAATACTAAGCCAGTTAAAATGAGACTATAGCCTGGCCTGGCACAAACCCACAATCCCAGCTACTCGCGAGTCTGACACCGGAGGATCTCAATGTCAAGGACTGTCTGGACTACACAAAGAGTTCAAGCTGGGGCAATTATTTAGTGAAACTCGGTCAATAATTTTAAAAAAGGAAGAAAGAAAAAGGAGGGGTGGGGACATAGCTCAGGAGCAGAGTCCTGTGTGTGTGGGGGGGGGTAAAGAATAACTAGACTGCTCTGCTTTCACTCCCGCTGTACCCACCAACACGAAGGACCAGCTAGGAGAATCAGAGCATGGCCTCCCTCACGCCCTCAGAGCGCTCTTCCTACCACGTTTTCTATACCTTTTATTCCTTCCTATCTGCAATCCCTATCTATTTCCCTTCGTGTGTGCGTGTGTGTGTGCGTGTGCGTGATGTTTGGACGAGTGCAGATGTGCATGCAAGTGGAGGCCAAAGGTCAGGAACAGATATCTCCTAAATTGCTCTCCATCATATTTTCTGAGACAGCCTGTCACTGAAGCTGGAACTTCCTGACTGGCAAGGCTGGCTGGTCACAAGCCCCAGGGATCCTCTGATCGCTGGTCCCTCAGGGCTGAGCTCACAGGCTTGCAGCTGCACAGGCTGTGCATGAGGGTGCTGTGGGTCAGAACATTGACTCCTCAAGCTTATGCAGTCAAGCACCTAACTGACTGAGCCAACTCCCCAGCCCCTTACGCCTTGTTAAAGCAACTTATCCTCTCTTTCCTTTCTGCCCCTTCCTCCATCTCCTGGGCTCCACACAAGGCTGCATGCTTTTAAACACCCACTAGGCTAACAGTTAGAATACCTTTCCGGCAAAGGCATGCTTAGATGAGACGCTCCGGCTCTGCACTTGACACATGTTTTGGATCCACTTTTCAAGGAGAGGCCATATTATAGCATTCTTTACTTCAAGGATGTCTGAAGTCCTGTCTTCAACACCCAAACCCTTGCCATCCCCCACAGCCATCCTCAATTCCCCTTTCTTGCCCATTCCTAAAATCTTTCCTTATTTTTGGACTAACAGGGGAGGTAGCCTTCAAAAATAAGGAAAATACTTTAAATCAAAATTATCATTGAAAATCTCTTAAATCTTATAGAAGATACAACCCATACAGTAAGCACAGCACCCACAAAACCATTCATAAAAGATGCAGGATGGCGGCATTTAAAAAGCAAAGCTTGCCAGGTGGCAGTGGCACATGCCTTTAATCCCAGCACTCAGGAGGCAGAGGCAGGCAGATCTCTGTGAGTTCGAGGCCAGTCTGGTCTACAAAGAGAGTTCCAGGATAGTCAGAACTGTTACAAAGAGCATACCCTGTTTCAAAAATGCAGGGACTGGAACTAAAGATGGTTGTGAGTCTTCTTCTGGGTGCTGGGATTGAACCTGAGTCCTCTGCGAGAGAAACAAGTGCTCTTAACCACCGAGCATCTATCTCTTCAGCCCAAATCATAGCTATTTACAGACAAATTTAAAATGAAGCCAGTCAACAAATACTATTCCACTTCTGCTTACGGAGACTGTTTAGTGTCTTTTTCCTTCTTTCTCGCTTTCTTTTTTGACTAAGGTGGTCTCAAAGGACAGCCCCCTGCCTCAGCCTCCAGAGAGCAGAATGTATGTATGATTAACTTCTCTGACTCAAATGCCAAGTGCTAATGATTTTCCTACATGAGACACCTTGGTAGCTTCACAGTCAATTTTACATTCCGATATGTGAACTTACTGAGTTGCCTCATGTAGGAAACAGCCATTGAGAGAGCTCTGAACTGAAAGTTGGAACTTGATTTTTAGTTACTGACTGAAAACATTCAGGAATTAAAAATAGCCTTTAAAAGCAGGATGGCAAGCCGCTCCTGGGGGCCAACCCCACAGACCAATATCACAATTTTCCTATATAGAAATAATCTCTCTCCCTCATCCCACTGAACATCAGTTCAACGGCAGTCTCTAAGAAATACCACAGAGAGCCAAGAATTCAAGTTCTGGTTAGCAAACTAACTGGCAGCACTGTAAATGTGATTCTGACTTGGCACAAATTCCTAACAGACTAGGGAGATGGTGTTTGCTGTGAGTGGTATGAATTGCTGTTAAGAGTCCCTTGATGTCCTGTGCCATTGAACACTTAGTGGTAAGTTAAAGCACAAAAATTGAGGTTGGAGGTAAAGCTCAGGTGGAAGGGTTGAGGTCCAAGCCCCAGCACAGGGTTAAGAGAAAAGCACAAAAAAATTAATCAATGAAAAATCCACTAAAAAAAAACAATTAAAGGAGACCTCTTATCGTAATTTGGGTTTCTATATACTATATAATATACAAGTGCTCTTAACCATGATATAATAAAATACTACAGCCAAAAGCAACTCCGGGAGGAAAGGGATATGCCATCTTACAATTCTCAAATCACATTCCATCAATGAGGAAAAGCCAGGGCAGGAACTCAAGGCAGGAACGTGGACAGAGGTACTGAGGCAGAGACCACAGAGGATGCTACTTCCTGCCTTGCTCAGCCTGATTTCTTAATCACTCAGGCCCCCAGACCTGGTGTGGCAGCACCCACAGTGAGCTGGACTCTCTCACACTCATCATCAATCAATCAAGAAGATGCTCCACAGGCTGTCCCACAGGCCACTCTGGTGGGAGCATTTTCTCAACTTAGGTTCTTTCTTCCCAGACGACTTAAGCTTTGTGAAGCTGACATAAAACTAGCCAGTATACACAGAAACTAAAATAAAAAAATTACCATCAGTTCCTAGTCTGTTCTCCAGAATTCACTTCATCCCCATTAGATGAGATTTCTATACATACATAACTTTAAAATGACTACGACTGATTGTAAGTCTGGCTCAAATTTCATAACAGAAGAACAAACAATACCTCACCTGAGATATTTTCCCATAGGAAAGTCAAAATTTTAGTCACTTCAGATATGGCAATTCCTTATCGTATCAGATAAGGAAGAACCAAATTACATGAAGACAAGAAGGCAGATGTTTTAAACTAACAAGATTTGCTATATTTTATCACTTTATGATCACTGTATGATCCTTAGGTGAGAGTTTTAAACTAAACTCAGTGTTCATATTAGGCATTGTAGAAGTTACCAAGAGCAGACTTTATGTCCTAAAAGGATAGTTTAATGGAATCCACTAAACAAAGACGTGCGCGCGCACACACACACACACAAATTATCTGTACACAACACCTTTCTCCATCTAACATGACCAAAAAAGACACCGAGAAGACTAGAGGAAAGAGCTCCACCAGAGATGAACACAGTAGTGCAAGCTATAATTCCAACACAGGGCATGGAAGCCCCCCTGGGCTACACACATAGCTTCCAGAAACATGGTGAGACTGAATGCCCTAACCTCAATTTAAAAGAACAAAACCAAAACACCCTCAGGATGCAAAGGTATATCAGATAGGTCTTTTTTATTGTGCCAAAACATAAATGGACTTTATTTTCTTTTCTCTCTCTGTTTATCAAGACCCTGGCAATCACTGCTCCTTGGATTTCTGAAGTCTTCTACCTTAGTTTATTTTCTGTTCTCTCCTCATGTAATAAGATATATCTTTCAGGGTTTTCCTGTTCTGCGTCTAGATTTTTTTTTCCCTGCTATTGCTGGGATAATGTATCCTTCCTGCCTACAGCAGTAAACTGTGTTTGCTGGAGAGGCCCTGAACACAGTTTCTCCTTTGTGCTTCCTTTCACTACATATCTGGAAATAATCACGGAGCAGATCTGCAAGCCCCCAGAGCGGCTCAGAAACCTTGGAACCTGACTATTCAAAAATAATTACCTTCAGGAAGTCTCCTCGGAGGTTAGCGACAACAGCCGCTACAATCACCTTCTGTGACTGCAACATGGCATCTCACAGCTACCAGCTATAAATAACCAGGAGGAACACGAACTCGAGATTAAACTTTTAAAATGCTAAAAATATGGGAAAATTAATAGGCGGTACTGCGAGCCATACGTGATTACTGGAGATGTGATGACATTAACATCAGGCAAAAGGCATTTGTACTTTACAATTGATGACTTGAGCAAATCTTCACAGGTACTCCAGAGACACTTAGGTAGTTTTACATGAGAACAGAATTTACCAGGCCTTTATTTACCCTTCTCTCTGAAACTGAAAACTACCTTTTATTTTTTTATTTTAATGTTCTAAATTTTGGTTGATGATGGTAGAATCGCATTGCATGGATATTTGTTTCCTTTGAGGGTAAAATCCCACTATAAAAGAAGGGCAAGAGAGTACTCAAAGGCCAAAGGACCAGATTAATCATAAACCTAGCCAACTGAACCTGAATTTTGTTCAAATACTTCCTGTCTTTTGTTTCAACCTGCCACACACCTTCAAGGTTAACTGCAGTCTCCCTGAGCAACGGACCAGCCCACTTCAAACTGGGAGATGGGGATTCTTAGTGCAAAGCTATTTATTGACTCCTTAACACCGGTTCATTTGAAAATATGCTATTATTCACTGACTGTCAAACAATACACACTGCATTCCTACCCACACAAGGCCAACTCTGCTGATAGCTAACACACCCACCTCGCTATGAAATATGCGGATGCTTTCCTATCAAGTTCTCAGGGAAGAAACCGGGTGGAAAACAAAACCGAAAGGCAACACAAACCTAAAAAAAAAACAAAACCCTAAAAGCTGGCTTCTCCCACAAGAAATAGGAGGGTGAAAAAGGTACAAAGGGCGATGGGAAAAAGGGAACGTATGATTTCACCTGCCACATTCTAAAAACGTCCCGAAGCCGGGCAGTTCTCAACACTCGGCTAGAGAATACTGGATCCGAGGGGATGCAGGAGCAATGCTGAACATCAGAGGCTGGGGGATGGGACGGGCTAAAAAGGGGGCAAGGCCGCTATGGCTGTTGGAAATGTCTGTCTGGGTCCAGTCTTTTTTCTTTTTTTTTTCCGCCCATCCCTCATAAGGAAAACGCCGTTTTTACCTTATGCAGAACACTAGTCTGGTTCCACCCTTGCGAGGAAGGACAGGTGTGAGAAGGGATGCCGGAATTCGTGGGGGTCTAATATAGGGGGTGGGGGCTGTAGCCTGGAAGACTAAACCCACCGTCTGTCTCCAAGGCTAGGGTTAGGCACGACGTACCGTGGCGTGAACCGGGACAGGAGGGGACCCCTGCTGAGGGGCAGATGCTAGCGAGAGACAATGAACAGCCGCGAGGACCCCCGAGGATGCCGCGGCGCCT
>LOEQ01000238.1:77257-94321 GCA_001685075.1 Bramus lutescens | reverse complement strand
TTCTTCTTCCTCCTCCTCCTCCTCCTCCTCCTCCTCCTCCTCCTCCTCCTCTTCCTTTTCTTATTTTTGTATTTATTTATTTACTCATTCATTTTTGAGTGTATGGGCATAGAGGTCAGGTATGTGTGCAGGAGCTGGTTCTCTCCTTTCGTCATGCATGTTATTTATCACTGGGCTGTATGCCCTGCCACTCACTGTGGTTTTGATTTGCATTTCTACCATGCTGAATACAGCTGAACATCTTTTTATGCTCATACTGGCCATTTGTATATTTTCTTCAGAAAAATGTTCAATTTTTTTGTTCATTTTTAATCGAGTTTCTTATCCTTTTATTGTTGACTTGTGGGAGCTAATTATATATTGCAGATACTAATTTCTTATCGAATGTGTAGTTTGCAAATACGGCTCCCATTCTTAGGGCTGTCTTTTCACCCTCTTGATGGGATCCTTTAAGCACAAAAGGCTTTTCTTTTGATGAAGCTCCATTATACAGATTCTCATTGTGGCTTATGACCATTTGCTTTCCACAGCCAAATACAGGTGTCAAAAAGCTTCCCCATTGAGCATAGCATATAATGAACCACGTGGCTCAGTTCTGTGTTGTTGCAGTTTATGGAATAGGAGTGGTGAGAGGAAAAGGAAGAAAGTGGGACAAACTCTTTTCCCGGAACTTCGAGTCTAAGTATGGTGACACTTCAGTCACGTGTTCAATTAAAATAAAAACATGTTTTGTGTGTATAAGTGTTTTCCTTGCCTGTCTGTACACCACTTGTGTGCCCAGTAATTGAAGAGGTTAGACGATGGAGTTGGATGCCCTGGAACTAGAGTTACAGATGGTTGAGCCACAATCCGAGAATTGAACCCAGGTCTTCTGGAAGAGCAACCGGTGCTCTTAACGACTGAGCCATCTCTCCAGCCTCATTGTTCAATTTTTCAAAAAATGTTTAATGAAAGAGGCGTTTAAAGTTTGAGAGGATACAGTCCACCATGGCTGGGAAGGCACGGCTGTAGGTGTAGGCGGCTCCAGTGAGAGCCAAGTAGCTGGGACTCCGCCCCCTCACACCTTAGTGAAACAGTATACAGGGATCCAGTAGGAAGTTAGGCTGCGGTGTGAAGCTTCGAGGTCAGCTCTCAGTCACTCAGAAAACTCACACAGCTTTCCTAAATAGTACCTCCGGCTGGGACCCAAGGGTTCAAACACACGAACAAACAGCGGACATTTCACTTTCAACCCATTCCATTCCGCCCTTGGCGCCCACAGGCTCATTAGCCACTGTCTTTGAGCGTTAGCATCTAATCGCCAAGGTTAACTCGCTCTTTGGGAACTGCCCTAATTCTTTATAGTTTAAGAAGCTTTGGACCAAGCGAAGCTACAGCTGCTGATAGAAAACAAATCTCTGGCCACAGTACCCAGAGAGGAGTGAGAAGGAGGAAGAATGTCAGGAAGAGAGGAGTTTGGAGCCAGACTGTTGGGGAGGCAGAGCTGTGGCCTCTGAAGCAGATGCTGAGACAGACTTAGGTGCATACAGGGGCATGGCAGCTGTGGAAGAACAGAGGCAGCAGGTTGGCTCTCAGTTGTAGTTGGTTGTTTTACTCTACTCTTTGGGTTCTTTGTGGTGGCCAGCCACCTAGCTCCCAAATAAATCACATGAAGGCTTATTCTTATTTATAAGTGCCCAAACTTAGATTGGCTTATTTCTACCCAGGTTTTCTTAACTTAAATTATGCTATCTTTTGCCTCTGGGCTTTTATCTTTCTCTATTTCTGTATACTTTTTTTTTCTTCTTTTACTTCTTTCTCAGTGGCTTGCTGTATAGCTGAGTGGCTGGTCCCTGGAGTCTTCCTCTCCTCCTTTCCTTGTTCCTTCTCAATCCCTTTTCTCTCATTATTTATTCTCTCTGCCTGCCAGCCCTGCCTATCCTTTCTCTTGTCTTGCTAGTGGCCGCTCAGCTTTTCCATTCAGCTCTTTATTAGACCAATCAGGTGCTTTGGGCAGGCAAAATCACACAGCTTCACAGAGTTAAACAAATGCAACATGAAAGAATGCAACACGCCTTTGCATCATTAAACAAATGTTCCACAGCATAAACAAACATAACATGTCTTACAATAATATTCTACAACACTTAGTGGGTGATTCAGACAGGTAGAGGTCCCTGCCAGTCCAGTAGCACATGTCGGGCAAAAATTGCTTGACAGGAATTCCTGGTTGGTAGCAAAGGACTGTGATCTTACACTATTACCTTGTTCAGCCGCTGGCAGGAGATACCCATAAGAGAAGTCTGATTGTATCTCAAAAGCTGAGGTAGCCTCTGAAGAAACTAAAACCAATAGTTTTAGGGTTCAGAGCTTTGATCCCATATGGGTATGCAATCACTATGTCTGCCACACAGACAGACCCAAGGTTCTGATTCCAGCAACATGTGACTTTGGGTGACCTCTGTGTCTCATTTTCCCTATTGGTAAGATGGAGAAAATATTTCCCTATGGGTTTGTGAGGAGGCTAAGACAAGGGTGATGTTGGGTGAGGTGACTCATGCCTGGAAGCCCAGCACTGGGAGGCCGAAGCAGGAGGATAGGAGTGTGAGCTCAGGCTGGGCTACAGAGTCAGGCCCTATCTCAAAACACAAACCGAAGGACAGACAAGGTCAAACACACTCCCTGTTAGAGTGCAGATGCTAATCAGCGGTCCTCTTTGCTGGGTGGAAATACACCAAGTGGACATGTTCTCTACACCGGCTTCCACTCCGCTCTTTTAAAGCTTCTCTTTCTCCCAGCTCCAATGGCAGCTTCTCCATCTTCTGGATGTGTGTCCCAGGACCTGTGGTGTCCTCTTGACTTGTTTCTCTCCAGATCTCAGCTTGGAGACTCATGACCTCCTTGGCTTTTGACCCTCCCAGATGGGTCCACCAGCTCCTGTTCCTGTGAGGTGAGGTTAGTGTTTTCTAGAATATCCCAGAGAGAGGATAACCAAATTGCATCGCCGACAGCACATCCCACCAAGGATCCCCGAAAGGAGAGACCATTGTGTTCCCTCTGTAAGGGCCTTCTTAAAAGCCTGGGACTGCATCTCCTGCCTCATGTGCCCCAGGAAGTAGGTCAATGCCTGAATGGCCATGGCAGGTTGTGTTCTGTGTGAGTCATTACTCTTCACCAGGGTGCTGACCAAGGTGAGGACAGGGTCCCCAAGGTCCTGTTACTTCTCACATGTATGCAATTTGGTTTGATTTACTGGATGGTCTCAACTCATTGGGGCATGAACATGAAGCAGTTTTGTTATTCCAGTTAGATGCTGCCTGTGCTCGACCTGTGTGGTGCCAGGTCTCTTTCCTGCTGAGGAACAGCTCTCCTCACCATTTATCTGTTTCCATGACTTCCCAGCCACTTTCACCTGCTACAATGGTCTTATTATGCTCATTAAGACACAGTCTTTTACATGAAAAAAACTGCATTGATCTCAGCTCTTCTCCTTCCCTTTCAACACATGCTGGAGTTGGTCCACAGCTGTTTGGAGCAGTGGTTGAGAAATAGCGTTTGCATTGAAGGCACCCCCCCCCATTCTCCTTTGTGAGACCTCAGTGTCCCTGGGTAGAGAGGCAGGATGGGGAATGATAGTCCTCCTCACATGACTTACAGGGAGGGGCTAGTGTCCTTTACCCCTTCCTGCTCCAGCGTGGCTCTGCTGGAGATTTTACTGAGATCTCTTCCTGAATCAGGACCGCCCCTTCCTCTCCTCACCTTGTCTTTGGCCTTACCAGTAGCACAGGTTCCCAATGACTCCATCTTGGCCACGGGTATCTAACTCTTAGTTAAGAAGCTGCCAGGCAAATCTGGGTTCTGGTCATTCTACTGACTTGTGTGCATTGCCTGTGGAGCCACAGGGTCTGCTGGATGCCCTCCAGCAACTCTATGAGATTGGATGGAAAGGGCACTCTGTCTTCTGCTTGGGCATGCTGCAGCAGCCTTGTCTGCCACTTCTGGATGGAAGTCAGTGGTCTTCCTGCTTTCAGAACCTCCAGGCCTCAGGTGAGGGCCAGTTTCTACTAAAGAGTGCTTGGAAAGACGGCTCAGTGGATAGAAGCACTTACCATACAAATGTGAGGGCCCACGTTCGAATCCTCAGAACCCTTCAGAGTACATGTAAAGAGGGGCATGTTAGCATGTGTCTGTAGTATGAGTATTCTTTTGTTCAGATGGACGGGGGAGGTATGAGAATCCTTGGGAGCTTGTGGACCAGCTAGTTTGACTTTCACAGTAGCAAAAGAGAGATTCTGTCTCAGACAAGGTAGAAGCCAAGGGTTGACCTGAGTGTGTCCTCCAACCTCCACATGTGCACTGTGGCATGGGTGTACCCGCACCCATACACAAGCATGTGTGGACCTGCATGCACACACACACACACGCTTAGCATGTGCAAGGTCTTGGGTTCAATCTCTAACACCATAAAATAAAAAAGATTATTAAAACATTGTCTGTAGTCAAGTGTAACTCCAGACCTAGGTCAGAGCATCAGGTATTTTGCTTCCTCTTCCCACAGTGGGGGAGTAAAGCAGAAAGCGCACTGGGCTGCAATCTCAGATTTCCAGATTCCAGTTTATTGGAATACTCAATACTATAAGCTGTATTCATTACTACATATACTAAAGGCCCCTGAGGATGCCCTGGGCGGTCACTACTCTGAATTCTCTCTCCCTTCACTTTGGGCAGAAAGCACCCCTGTCAGCTTCTCCCCAGGGTAGAGGGGTTGTCGTCTCTCTGCACTTAAACCATCAAGTCACCCATTTCTGAGCTGGATTGGGTGCTGGTACATTTTGGGGTGTGGTGTGCTGGTGTTCCCTCAGCCCTGTGTGGTGGTGACTGGTTCCATCTGCTGGTGACTGTTGGTAACTCTGGTGTTGGCCGGCTCTTGGCGTTAATTGCTGTACAATGGGGAGACTTGGGAGGCAAATCAAGCAGTGTGCAGGGATATCTTTTCTCCTGCCCATCATCACGATCATGATCCTGGTGATCATCATCATCATCATTTTGAGACAGGGTCTTACTCTCTAACTGAGGCTGATCTGGAACTCATTATGTAGTTCAGGTTTGAACTCATGGCAATCCTCCTACCTCAGCGCTAGAAGTACAGGAACAAACATGCACAGTTTTGTGCCTTCTTTTAAAGACTGTGTTTAGTGCGCTCTTCCTCGGGCAAGCATTCTTCGAGTAAATCCCATCCCTCTGGAATTTTCCTTTACCGTGTGCCTTAGGCTCTCAGTTGGCAGTGAGTTCAGATCTACTTAGTGTCTTTGCATGTATCTTAGACAGTGTCTATGCATTATAAGGATAGCTCATGTTTACTGAGCTCTTACTGTGTGCCATCCCATGTCTGGCGCACGCCCTACGCTTCATTTCACCCAGTTCTCACACCACAACCCGGTGAGTCAGGTACCATCATTGTCCCCTTTGCAGATGAGAACACTGAACTAAGACAGAAACGTTAAACACTGCATCTAAACTTTATAGTTAGAAAGCTGCACAAAGAGATGATCTGACCGGGCAGTGGTAGTGGCACACACCTTTAATCCCAGTACTCTGGAGGCAGAGGCAGGAGGATCTCTGTGAGTTCGAGACCCTGTTTCGAAAAACAAAATACAAACAAACAAACAAACAAACAAACAAAAAACCCAAAACAAAATCCCCAAACAAGCAAACAAAAGGGGGTGGGGAGAAAAGAGAGAGTGAGATGATCTGACCCCTGGGCTCATTCTACCATAGCTAGGACTGCATGCTGGGATTTTTTTTTGTCCATTGATAAGCTACAGTCGTCAGGGAAGACAGGAACTTCAACTGAGAAATATATGCCTTCCTCAGACTGACCTATAGGCAAGTCTGTGGGGGTATTTTCTTGATTGATGATTTTNCCCGCCCACTGTGGGCGGTGCTGCGTTGTATAAGAAAGCAGGCTGAGAAAACGGAGAGCCAGGCGGTAAATGTTGCTTTTCCATGGCCTCTGCTTCAGTTCCTGCATTCTGGTTCCGACCTTGAGTTCCTGCCCTGACTTTCCTGCGCGTTCTACTGTGACTTGGACTGTAAGATGGAATTCTCCTTTTCCTTCCCAGCCTGATTTCTGTCAGTGTTTAGTCACAGCGACAGAAGTCAAACCAGGACAGACTGCCTGCTTAGTTTTATGCTACACCCTTCTGTCCCTCGCCCCTCCCGTCTTTCATCGACAGAACCCTGTTGAATCGGGATGAGGTACACACCACGTATTCTTTTGTTTGCAAAAACAAAACCTTCCCAGCTAGGGCTTATGGAAGAGCCGATTGAGGCCTGGGAGGACTTCAGCACCGGACCCTGTAGACAGAAGGCTGACGCTCACTCACCAATGCCCTTTTTAATGTCTTAGACTGGCTTTTTCCCAGGGAGATTCAGGATCTGCCCATATATTCCAGGCGAGTACACCTGAACGTTGCTTGTCTGAGAGTCTGTTGTTTGCACAGAGCTTTCACTTCCATCATCTCCTCTATGGATTTGCAAGCAGTCTGGGCAGAAAGGTGTGATTATCATTCTCATTTTTGTGTGGAGGAGTCCGAGGGGATGGAGGTGAGCAGCGGAGGTGGCACAGCTTATCTGCGGGAGAACTGGGGCTGCGAACACGCCTGCCTCGCCCTAGCAAGTTGCAGGTGTGTTCTTCTGTCCTTTACGGAGACCTCAGGTGCACACCCCCTTGTTCATGGTTGTTTCCCCAGAGGGACGTCTACTTACAAGTCCCTGATCGTGGTTCCATCACTTCCTGCAGCTTCTTCCTTCAGCCCTGGTCTATCCACTTCCCAAGGCCTGGAGACAGCCTTCCGGGTAGGGAAACTAGACCAGGAAACCTTCTAAACGTAACTTCTCCAACCCTTGGGAAGGGCTGTTTATTGTCTTTATCAGCCCTAGTCATGGTGGATGTTATTTATTGTCAGATAAATGTATTTTCAAATAAAACAGAAAACAAACAAATAAATGCAGTGCCAGAGCTGTTAAAAAAAATTCCTGCCGGCTCGCTCACTTGAAGAAAAGCCTGTGCAACTAATTAACCCGGGCAGGCCTCCGTGGTGTTTGGAAACAAGTTTGGAATTAATATTGCCCTTCTCAGCTGCTGGAGCCAGCCTCTAAATCTTTATTGGGAAGTAGGAAGAGCAAGACGGGGCGAGTTAGAGAGACAGGAAAAGGGCAAGAGGAAGAAGATAGAAAGACGGGGGAAGATAAATACAGTTCTCCATCTGTCTCCATGTCCATACATAGCAGCTTAGCTAGAGTCTGGAATCCAGACAGACAGACAGACAGACAGACAGACAGGCAAAGTTTCTTTCTATGAGCAGTAGTCTTTGTCTAGCTCAGAGAACGTTTTGATCCCTGCACCACTGAAGTCAGGGCATCAGAGGCTCCAGGACAGGAAGGGCCATGGAAGGGGTCATCTAATTCAGTGGTTTTTCAATTATTTTTTAGCATTAAAGCTTTTTCTTGAAATGAAATTACACACAGAAACATCATGTCTAAAACAGATAAAAGCTGAGCTGTAGCGGTTGGGACTTATTACTCCTCGTGGTCCCTCTGTCTCCCTCCACAGGGTTGTCAGACCAGAAAGAACACAGCTGGGAAACTAACGCCGCTTAGGGGCTCGAGTTTGCATTGCACCTGGATTCAGGCTGAGCCTAGCACCACCTAGGCTGGGGTGTGGAGGACAGGATGTGCTGCGTGGCCCTGGAGGTGGGTTTCCAGAGAGAACATGTACTCACTTGCTTCTGAACCTCTCGGGTTCGTGGACTCTGATAATCTTCCCCCCAGTGACCTTTGTTGGCAGAGCTTGGGAACTGGTTTTCTGACTTCTGGGTAAAGTTTTCTTGGGGGTCGGGAAGGAACTTCATCAATCGCCCTCCTGATCTAGACTTTGCCTCAAGAGTGTTTTGGAAGTTAGTTCAGGAGAGGGGACCCCAGATATGGGAAGGAACTTCCCTTCTGAACCCTAGCTGGAGGTGGTGGCTGGGGAGGGGGGCATCCTTAGATATACCCTGTAAGGACAACTAAAAGGACGGTGATGTTGAATTGCATACATTTGATGTTCCATGTTGAGGGAGGAAAGGCAGTGACTGAGGTCTGGAGACGGGTCCGCTGAATGGCTCTGTGGAGAGTGTATGATCTCCTCTAGGGGTTGGTCACTTGCTTCTGGAGTTCCTGACCTTGGTACCAATAGCAGAGGCCAGATGCTGGGAGAAGGGCTTTTTCTGGAGTCAGCATGGATAAGACGAGTGGAAAGAGCAATCCCAGGCCCTGGATGGGGTCCCTATGGATTGGGGAGGGCGGAGGGAATGATCCAGACCTTGGCTTTGGAGTCCTCTTGTTTCTCATTAACCCCGAGTGTCCTTGGCTCAAGTCTAGACAACAAGGGGGCACAGAAAGGAGGAGAAAACACAAATCATGAAGTAACACTTTTTTTTGAAGGAGAAATTATAAATTGCAATTTAATCACATAATCACTTTGACACTCTCAAGCAAGCTAATTTCTTCCCTTGCCTCATTTCATCCACTCGCTGAGATGAATCTTAATGAATAATGTCCTATGAATATTTAATTTTTGATCAATTTGAATTTTCTCTGGCATACCTGCTGGAGATATAAATCAGTTCCTCCTCTACTTCTCAGAGAGAATTTGGACAGCAGCCTGGGTGGATTTCTGCCCAGTGCTGCAGAAGTGACCGATGGTGGCTTTGAGGCTCTGATGAGCTACCATCTTGCACTGTGACCTGAACCTCTCTAGATGTGGTCTGTAAGTTGCGTTTTCTCATACCACTCTGCCAGCAGATACCTGGAGCCAGTGGCTGTCAGGGCAGATGAGCTGCGTCTGCAATGCCTTGCCATAGGTGTCCTCTCTGGTGCCACCCTTTTCCACTAGAGACTTAAGAAGACACCTTCTGACCCCAAGGTTCTCCTTCCTGGCCCCCGGGACATATGTTACCACAAAGGCAAGTATATAGAGGGGGCAATAGGAAGAAAAGTGCCATCCTCAGCTTCTTCCAGGAACTAATACTTGATAGCTATGTAGTGCATGACCATTTGCGAAGTATAATATAATTAGCATATATAATTTCTTAGCATGACTTAGAATATGCCTGAAGTTGACTTCTCTTTTCTTAGCAAAAGGTGCCGGAAAGATTTTTTTCTTATTCTGCATTCAAAGGGTAAGTACTGGAGCTTGCAGTCTGGGAGAACTGCTCGTTCAAAACCAGGAAAATGGGCCCAAACTCAGCTGCTCAAAAAGAGGGAAAACTGAGCTTTGGGACTGAATTCTGAAAGAGAGGGAGGTGTACCTAACAGGCTGGATGCTGGTGGTCTCAATAAAGAATCGATGGCAATGCGGTCATTTCAGAGAAAACATCTTACGTGTTTCAAGGGGACAGAGTGAGTGATTTGGGATGACTACCTGTATTGAGGACATTTTGCTTTCCTCCCATGAGACCAAAGGGGTTTTCAGTGCTTCAGAGAAGTCAGGAAGCACCCCAGAAAAGGAAACCATTGTTTGTTTTTTCAATCTCCAAGCCAGCTCTTTGTTTCAGGGTTCTCTTGGGCAAAAGTCTTGGAAGTAAGGTTTTTTTTTTTTAAAGATTTATTTATTTATTATGTATACAACATTCCTTCCATATGTGCCTGCAGGCCAGAAGAGGGCACCAGATCTCATTAAAGATGGCTGTGAGCCACCATGTTGTTGCTGGGAATTGAACTCAGGACCTCTGGAAGAGCAGCCAGTGCCAGAATTAAGGTTTTATATATAAAGAAAATTTTAAAATAATTAATATCCTTATAGTGGGAGAAGACAATTTCTATAAAGAACAGAATAGAGGTTCTGGAGATGTCGCTCAGTTTGTACAGCCCCTGCCTGGCATACACAAGACCCCAGATTCCACCCCCAGTATCACATAAACTTGAAGAATGGAAGAGTCAAAGTCTCCTTCTCTTTTCCACTACCTATGAAGTGTCAAATGTCTAAATCACAGGACTCTGCAGAAACATCCAGGTAGCTATGAAGGAACTCAAGAACATGGGGATTAATGCCTCCAGACCCTTAGTCTCCTTAAACTGTCACAGGAGCTAAGGAAAGGGAGGTGGGAAGTTAGATGGGACTCAGGCAGTTCTTGTCTGGGTTTAGGAAGGTTGTACAGTTGGACTCAGAAAACTCTTGTGCACTGGTTGAGGTCCTGGCCCTCCCACAGAGGTCTGGTGTTGGAACATAGAGTTTCTAGGTCGGGAGACTCTGCACCTGAAACAAAAGGGCCAGACTTGTAGTCTTTGGCTGTGGATGTTGGAAGCATGTCATCCTGACAAGTCAGCATTGCGTGTGGAAAAGCCTAAAAACCAGACTAGATGGATAATCTAGACAGAGGTCAGAGCTTCATTCTTCCCAGCAATCGTCTCAAGCTCAAGGAAGCTCTCCATCTATCGGTTACTACCAAGGCAGAGCCAGAATGGTGGTGTGGTGTCCAGGAAGGGAATTTGGAAATAAATTTTTGCAGATAGACAACGCCATCAAAAAGTCATGCATTCTCATATTAGTATCCTCCAGGTTTTATGCTCATGTCTTAAACCAGGTGTGGTAGCTCCCATCTATAATTTCAGCACTCATGTGGCTCAGATTGGAGGACTGCTTCGTGTTTGAGGCTAGCCTGGGATATAGAGTGAGTTGTAGGCTAGCCTGGGATATTTAGTGAGTCGTAGGCTAGCCTGGAATGCAAGAGACTTTCTCTCAAAGATAACATACAAGTCTTCTCTCAAGTCAAGTTTCTGAGCACTGAGCTTGAGAAGAGAATGTGTTAAAATGTTTCTGTGGTACAATATGAGGGTACCAAGAATTAAAAAAAAGTTGGGCAGTAGTGGTGCATGCCTTTAATCCCAGCACTCAGGAGGTAGAGGAAGGTGGATCTCTGTGAGTTTGAGGCCAGCCTGGTCTACAAGAGCTAGCTCCAGGATAGGCTCCAAAGCTACAGAGAAACCCTCTCTTGAAAAACCAAAACCAAACAGCAACAACAACAACAAAAAAAAACCACACCAAAACACAAAACAAAACAAGAACAGGGAGCCACAGCCTGATGAGAATACCCACCTAGTTGTCCAGCCACATGGTATATCTTCCAGATGGGCCATGAGAAATCACCACACTTTGATCTCTCCCTTTTGTTTTCTTTTTTTCTTGACTTTTAATGACCAATAGTTACCCAGGGTATGTAAAATTGACTGAGCTGTGTACTGACAGGGCTCTTTTAGGGAGACCAAAGACATTGGGCACCTTGTGCCTCTGTCATGACCCCTACAGTAACACACAAGTGCCTTCATACTCCCTTTTCCAAGAAGTGGAACCCAATCCCTCTACATCTGAGAAGATTGGTCTTATTGACTTTCAACAGTTTTAGAGATTACTTCCAAGGGATAGTGATGCTGTGTGATTTCAGAGATTAAACCACAGACAACATTGTGTCTGCCCTCTTTTCTACTCTTACCTTGCCTGCTCTAGGAGAAGCCAGCTTCCACACTGTGAGGGCACCGAAGCAGCTGAAGGACAAGTCTACACAGTAAGATCAAAGATCCTGGGAACAGTCCCATGCCAGCCATCCTGGAGGGGGTTGTCTGGCCCACCAGATCTCAGGTGACTGTAGGTCCTGTTAGCATCTGGACAGCCATCTCCAGAAAGACCCCTGGGCTAGGGAACCCAGTTGTGTTGCTCCCAGATTCTTGAATTTCATGTTGTATAGAAAACTGGAGACGCTGAAGGCAAAGAGAGGATGGCAGAAGTAACCAGATAAAAAGATTGCCCACACAACGATGGGAATTCTAACAACAGTTTTGCAACAGAAACAGTGGAAGCCAAGAAAAACTACGGGATGGCAGCTTTGTACCGCAATATGAAAATGACTGTCATGTTAAACTGTCAGCCAGCGGTTCTCCACCTTCCTAATGCTGCAACCCTTTAATACAGTTCCTCACATTTGGTGACCCCAAGCATAACATTATTTTTGTTGCTACTTCATGGTTGCAATTTTTCCATGCTTATAAATCCTAATGCAAGTATCTGGTAAGCAGGATACCTGATATATAACCCCAAATGGGATCATGACCCATAGGTTGAGAAACTCTGCTCTAACCCCTCAAAAGTATGTGCAGTGTGTAAAATAAAGACATTGAAAATGTTTTAAAGTATTAAACAATTGGCTACTAAGAGCACTTACTAGAGGAAGTTATTAAAATGCACACCAGGAAGGAGGAAAATGTCCCCAGAAGATTTAAAGGACAAGAATAAACAATGAAGAGAGCAAATGGCAGGTGTTTAAATACTGGTTGTCCAAAATGATATTGAGTGAATTTGTTAAATTAAAATCATTAATTTTAAATGCTTTTATCTATTTTTTTTGTGAGATATAAAACATAAGCATTTTTTTTTCAATTGAGTTCCATCCTGAATGATTCTAGCTGTGTCAAGTTGACATAAAACTAGCCAGCACGCTAGAGATGAACTCTTTGGCTCTTTACAAGCTAAACAAACATCCTATCATTGAGATATAGCTATTTTGAGACAGGATCTCACTAACTTTTCCCAGGCTAGCCTTGAACTTGCAATCTTCCTGCTTTAGCTTTCTGAGTAGCTGGGATGGGAGGCATGCAGCTGCAGGTCTGACCTGTAAGGAGAGGTTGGGACCTTGGCTGATTATTTTTATTATGGCCATTCTTCAAAGTGCAGGTATCTATCATATATATGGTTTATGTGTCTGATATGATAAAAATGGAAAATTCTGTGACTTATGATGATCCTTGTGGTAAATACCTGAAAGACTGTGGAAGAAAGTATGAGGATAAGCTTGTTCACACTCCCGAAAGGGCACCCCAACTTATAACCCTCCAAACAGTGCAAAAGAGGCCCACCCCTCACATCTTTTTTTTCTTTCTTTCTTTCTTTTTCTTTTTTTTTTTTTTTTTTAAAGAAAATGTGTTTTTGTTGAACACAGCAACATGGTGAAGAGACTGGGATTGGGATTGGAATGGCCATTCATAAAGTACATGGTATAATAAATCCCACTTTACAAGGAAACTGGGACTCATGGAGTTTGAGTGGCTTCCCAGGCTCATATTAAGAACCCATCCAGAGCTGGGAAGATGTGTCAGTGGGTAAAGGACTTGCTGCACCAGCATGAGATCTTTAGTTTGGATTCTCTACCCCGCCCACCAAAGACTCAATCCAGTGCCATGTGTGGTAACACACATGTATAACCCTAGCAGTTGTGAGGCAGAAGCAGGAGGCTTGTGGATTCCAGGTCATCCTGAGCTAGAGACCCTATATCAAAAACAAAACAAACATAACTGACTCACCAAATGTAGTTTAAAAACTATTATTGCTGTTGTTATTGATGTTGTTGTTGGTAGTGTGTGTGTGTGTGTGTGTGTACGCCATGGCACATTTGGGGAGGTCAGAGGACAACTTGGGGGAATTATTTCTCTCCTACTTTTATTCGGTTCTGGAGATTTAACTTGGTTTCTAGGTGTGTGGTAAGCTCTTTTATCTGACGAGCCATGTTATTGACCCTAAATTCAATGCAGTTTTTTTTTTTTAAAGAAACAAACAGCTCAGTCAGAATTCTATGGTTATTTTACTATGCCCACTGCTGGTTGAATTCCACAGAACCTTCATTAGAAGATTCTGCACAGACAAACATCATCCCTAGGTCAGTCAAGCTGGGAGAAAAGGCAGAGCCGGGTGGAGGTGCTGGAGTGGGAGAGAACCGGCATTTACACCCTCAGATCTGAGGAGCATGCCATCCTGGGCCTTGCTGCTTAAGCTTCTGATTATCAACTGTGGTGACAAAATGAAGGCCTGGCTAATCAGTCTGGCATGTAGGAAGTACTCACTGAGTATCTGCTGGCTTTTGAATAGACTCTGGTTGGCATTTTTGTCACCAAATATGGGGAGAGAGACATTTCTTTGGCCATGCCAGACCTCTTCTTCTGTGTGAAGTGCATTGGAGCCAGGAGAAGGGACACATTGACCTTCCAAAGTCCCTTCCTGCTGGAAAGACAAGGGTTTCTCAGCAGGCAGTGCTGTCGAGAGCAGGCCCTGCTCAGGCTCCCTCTGAGGGACATTGGCTTGCTTTTCTCCAAATGATTAGCACAGAGATTGGCAGGTAACAGTGGCAATGGAAGTTTAATGTTCTGGAGAGCCATAGTCTCTTACCTTCTTCTCCAAGGTTTTCCCTGTTGAGCAAAGAAAAGGTCTTGCAGCCTAACAGGCAGTCAGAGATGGGGCCTGGGAGAGTTGCCATCAGAGACAGACATTTATCACTGTGACACCAAGCCCAAGCAGGGCTGCGTTCATAAGGGAGAAGTGGCAGGTTAAGGGATGGTACTGAGACTCTGCCTTGACCTTGAGATTTGATCTGCTCCGTAGCCTCTAGGTATAGTGAAGGAGTCCAAGGGTCCTGGTAACTAGGCATGTGTCCTTGAGCCTATTGAACTTGCCCTGTGAAGAGCAGATGAGCTGTATTAGCGCCCTATTTCAGTTCTCTATTGGCTGAATGATGTCGGGGAGCATCTCTGTTCCTTGGTACCTCAGCTTTCTTTCCCTGGGTAGGAGGCCATAATAACTGCCTCTCTGCAGAGCTGAATTACATGGTGTGTGTGTGTACATTTGCCTGGCTCCCGTGAGGTGGAAGTTGAAACAGTAAAGACTGCATATCTGGAGCTAGGCTTCCTGGGCTCAAGCCTGATTTTGACAAATGGAAAAATATTTATTTATTTATTTATTTATTTATTTATTTGTATGTGTGCGTGTCTGTGTGAATGCATGCCATGTTTGCGCAGGTGCCCAAAGAGGCTGTTGGATCCCATGGTGGAATCTGAGTTACAGGCCTCTGCCTGAGGTTCATGCAGAGACCCAAACTTGGGTCTTCTGGAAGAGAAGCAAGTGCTCTTAACTGCTGAGCCATTTCACCACCCTCCCTGTCACCTACCACCACTCCTGTCCCCTTTTTGGAGACAGGGCCTTATGTAGCCCAGGCTGACCTCAAACTTTCTTTGTAGCCAAGGATGGCCTTGGATTTCTGGTCCTCCTGAATCCAACTTCCAAGTGCTAGGATTACAGGTCTGAGCCACTGTGCTTAGTTATGTGGTCTGGGAATCAAATCCAGGGCTTCCTGCATGTTAGGTAAGCACTCAGCCAACTGAGCTGCACCTCCAGCCTCTAGGTAGCTGTGGGTATGGAGGCAATTAAATTATTCTTTCTGTGTGGATTTCCATATGCTTAACAGGGGTGTGTGTGTGTGTGTGTGTGTGCACGTGTGCTCACGCACGCACTTTAAAGGAGCATCATAATGCTTAAACTAGTTAACATTCATGGAATACTTAAAACCATCCCTATACATGCTCTGCACTGCACAGACTGTTCAAATAAACAGGGAGTCAAAATTTCCCCACCTCCCCTTTCCTTTCTTCCCTTCCTTCTTACTGCTGATTTGAAGCTTAACTTCTTGATTTGTTATCAGTACTTCATGTATGTGTGTGTGTGTATGTATGTGTGTATGTGTGTGTGTGTGTGTATGTGTGAGGTCATCCTTCTTTGTGGTGATCCCAATTCCTACGATGTCCTTCTCTTAGGGATTGGAGCCTGGTTGCAGAGGCCACACCTAGGTCAGTCTGGTCTTGGTGGATGTTTCTAGAACTGATTTGACATCTTTCTGACTTTAATCACTGCTGGTGACATCTGCTGCCTCAGCCACACTTCTCGAGGGTCCAGTGACGACCCTGCAGCTTCCGTGCTTGCCACCTAAACCTGACATGAGTTCAGTCAGTTCCTGGAATTCACATAAAGGTGGAAGGAGAGAATCAACTCCACAGAGATGATCCGTGCTTCCCTGGTCTCCTTCTCTTGTTCCCTAGCCAGTTCTGCCAAGGTCCCAGGGAGGCCCTAAGGTTAAGCCCAGCAGAAGACAATGAACAGCCTTAAAAGCTGGGACTTCAGACTTCATCTTGGGTGGGCCAAGTGGGCCAAAGACTCAAGTGTATAGTCCAACATTCATTCCATCCAGAGAGTTCTATTGCCAAGTATAATTTTTTCTCTCTTGTATAACAATCTGTTTGGAAAACATTGGTGATTTGCTTTTGGAAAAAAAATAATGTGTATTTGTGTGTGTGTGGGTGGTGGGATGGGGGAAAGGTGAGCAAGCGCTGTAGCATTTCTGTGGAAGTCAGGAGACAACTCTGTGGAGTTGATTCTCTCCTTCCACCTTTATGTGAATTCCAGGAACTGACTGAACTCATGTCAGGTTTAGGTGGCAAGCACTTTAGCCATTGGCTCATTTTACCTGCCCTGGTGTGTTTGCTTTTGCCAGCAGATTGTCTGTACATGCACTATCTCCATTTTTCTGAAGCAACTTACATGTTTCTTCTAGCATTTACATTTTGATGAAATAAATGCACACAATGTAAAATATAATATCTTAACCATTCTCTTTGGGCACAGGGTCTAGAAGCCATAGGCTTCCACATGTCACTAGCCACATTGTAGCCATTTCCCAGCATGCAGTTCAATGATAGGAAGTACTGTTATACCGTTGGGAACCTTTTGCCCAACTCTAGAACTCTCTTCACATTGCAAAACACTAGCCTGGCTTATCTCAGTTTATACGACATTTTCAAGGTTCACCCCTGGGTGCACACATCGGCCTGGGTGCACACATCATCAGCCTCCCCTTTCTTTTCAAGGCTGAATTCTACTCTGCTGCACACATTTACAAACACAGTGTGCTTGCACAATTGCCCACTGGTAGACACCCAAGTTGCGTCTACAGTTAGATGACCATGAACAGCACTGTTGTGGACATGGATATACAAAGTACTGAGACCTTGCTCAGTGGTAGGATAAACTATTAATGTCTGACAGATGCAGAGCATGAAGCTCAGGGAAGATAGGTGATTTGCTGAGGGCTGCAGTTAGTAAGTGAACCAGGCTTGCTTGAATTCAAAGTCAGCATCAGACCACATGCGCCAAACTGCATCAAGACTGGGGCC
>LOEQ01000238.1:52878-77226 GCA_001685075.1 Bramus lutescens | reverse complement strand
TCTTTATCTGTTAGAGCCCATAAGACTTGTCTTTCTCAGCTACGTTTGCCCTTAGCACATTTGAAGAAAGATGTAACGCCACTTTTAAGTTTTTTTTCTTAGGCTAAATATTCTCAACTGTTTGTTAAATTGTATGGTACTGTTCTGTTCCCGGGCATCTCAATACCCCAGCTTCCCCTTCCAGGGCACACTTATTGTTTAATGTCTCTCAGATGTGCTGTGTTCTCCATCACAGACTAGTGCTTGGGATGTTATGGATCTGAATTGGCAGTATACTCTCATAATATAAGAACATATGCTAGCTGATATGGAAGCGGAGGCCGGTAATCTCAGCACCCAGGAGGCTGAGTCACGATGAGAACTGGAGGCCTGAGCTTCATGGTGAGATGTTGTTTCTAATAAACTACAAATACAAAAACAAAATAACACACCTATCCAACTAGCTACACAATGAAAAACCCTAGCAAACAAAGGACAGACCTGTAAGTTAGGGCAAACTAGGTCCGAATGCTGGCTCTGCCCAAGCTTTTTGCCATGTGACTGTAGCAGATTGTATATTCTAAAGATGGCCACCATAATATGTCCCATCCAGTATGTGCTTCCTGCAGTGTGACAATGCTGCTTTTACCATTTGGTGCAGTCTATATTCTTTCCGCTGAAGCCTGGGCAGACCTTTGAGAAGTGCCTTGTGACTTCTGAGGGTAAGTCACAAAAATGCCTGCACTTAGTGTGTTTCCCTCGGATGCCAGCTCACCCCACTGTTGCTGTGATAACATAATTAATGCCTGCTATATAAAAAGAGGCTTCTTTGACTTATGATTTTGGTGTGGCTGAAAACCCTGATACTGGTGCTGCCATCTGACTGTGTCACATGGTGGAGAAGGAGGAAGGGAGCCAACAATTATAGGGCAGAAGAGGCTCAATGGAGTGGCCTTCCTTCATAACCCATTCTCACAAGAACTTACTTGGTCTTTAAGAACTATATTCATCCCTTCTGAAGACGCTGCCCTCATGGCCTAATCATTTCCCACCAGGTCCTATCTTTTAAAGAGTAAAATACCATTACTCTGGGAGATTAAATCTCAATGCATGAGGTTGACAGAGACAACCATCATGTAAACCATAGCTCTTGTATATTGTAGAACTCAGCCATCATGCTGTGAGAACGTCACAAAAGACTTGAGGGGGAAGATGTCACAGTGAAGCTATATATGGGTGTTTTTTTTGGATTCAAAGTCCTAGTTCATACCAGTGTCAACCTTTAGACCTGTAAGAAAAAACTTTGAAAAGAGGGTGCAGTGGAGGCATGCTTTTAATTCCTGTACCAGGGGACATGAAGGAAGAGGAGTGGAGGCTCAGGGCCAGCCTGGGCTACGTAAGTGAGTTATAGGCTAGCCTCAGGTACATAGTAAGACCCTGGTTAATAGAAAAAAGACAGTCATCAAGGTAATTGTATGTTGTTAGGAAACCCCTGAATTGTTTGACTTGGCCCTTAACTGCAAAGCCGTGTAATTGCAAAAGCATGAACAATCTCAGGTAGGAATCATTCAACTGGGGCCTGGCGACCTCTGAATGAAAGAGCTGTCTTTAGCTGCTAAGTTTAGGAGTGGTTCAATAGGCAGCAGAAGACAACTGGATCATTAGTTTAGGCTTTATTAGAGCTCTTTGGGTTTCTGTTTCCTCATCTGTGAAGTGAGGCTAGTGAAATCTACCTCATAGGGTTACCATGGGCACAAAGGCTGGAGGTGTGGCTCAGTGGCTAGAGAGCTTGCCCAGCATGCACAGAGCCCTGGGTTCATTCAACAGCACCATATAACTCAAGCCTGGAGCACATGCCCCTAATCCCAGTATTCAGGAGGAGGACGATCAGAGGGCATCCTCTGTTATACAGTGAGTCTGAGACCAGCCAAGAACACATGAGACTCCATCTGAAAAATCAAAGGAGCATATGCATGAGGCACTTGACCTGTGATTTCCACAACATGATTCTGCAATGAACAAATGTGATTAATGATGTCATAACAAGGGGAGTAATGGGATCTGGGTTGGGACCTAGGAATGAGGTAAAGACAGAAGGATAGGAGGCTGAGCTTGCAGTAGAGGCATCTTTGAGAGTAAGAAGAGGGCCAGGCTAGTCCACAAGTTCCAGATGTCTAGTGGATTATGACAAGTGTCAGCCAGCATCAGCTTGAGGACAATCAGTCCAGTGTGGGGGAGCTCTTTACGTCTCTGCTTACAGCAGCATCTATGAATGCCTTGTGTTAAGACTGGGGTTGGGAATGCAAAGCTTTGGGCAGACTGGAGCTGACGGTGAGGACGGCGTAGGCAGGATGCAGAAACCTGGGTTGGAAAACTCAACAGTGTTGGCAAACAGGTGCTGGCTGGGCTAATTCCCAGCACACTCTAAAGGGGAGAGGAGTTTGTATAAGCATCCCAGGAATTCCAGGTCACTGCTGGAAGTGACAAAGTGGGCAGCCAGGGAGAATGTACACTCTCATGTACTGTGGTTTTCTGCAATTTGGTGTCCCTGCATCAGGGGGAAATGACTTCAGGCTTTTACAGGGTAAGCCTGCTGAAGAAGTGTCTAAATAATTCAGGCAGCGGTTAACTCTTGAATCTTAAAAAGCAAACCTAACAGCCCATCAAAGTGACTCATGCCTGTAATCCCAGCACTCAGGCCAGAGGATTGTTCTAGTTAGTGGCTATCTTGGGCTACACAGTGAGTTCTAGGCCAGTCTAGGATATAATATGAAATCCTGGCTCTAAAAAGCCGAGACTGGATGGAGAGATGGCTCAGCAGTTGAGAGCATTTGCTATTCTGTCGGAGGGCTGGAAGACTTTCCGCTTCACAGTACCTAAGTCAGGTCCCTCACAACTTCCTGTCCCTCCAGGACCAAGGGATCCAACACACTCTTCTAGTCTCCATGGGCACCCACACGCATATGGCAACGTATGTGCAAATGCACGCTCTCACACACTTGCTTATGTATACACACACAAATAAAAAGAAATCTTAAAAAAGCTGAAACTCTGAGCAACAACAAAATTCCAAGCAAAACTAACCATCTTTCCCAGCGAAACTTACTACAAATTATATAATCTCTTCATATGCTCATAGTAGAAAAATAATATGGCATAATCAGATAAAAAGAGCAAGATACAAACCTCCCACATTTTATAAGCCATAAATATAATCTCTGTGAATTTTTAGTATACATATATAGACAATACAGCCTTTCAGGAATGTAAAAGATATCATGATGCTTGGTATCCTACTTGGTATCCCTTGGTGATATGCCCTGAACATCTCTCCATGTTATGAAGTACGAATCTGTTGTCTTGAGCTTTTCAGGCTGGGTATGTTTAGCAGTGTGCTGGAGTCATGAAACAGAAGGGATGGTTCATCACACTTGGAGCATCAATTGTACCCAGTGCTAAATTGCTTAAAATACTATTGCTATGCTAAAACAAAATGAGTTGTAATATGAAGTAGAGTAAAGAATAATCGTGGATTTATAGGAGATGTGAGGCACCAAAGATGTCAGGTTTGCCTCCTTTTCTGGCACCATCATTTAAAAGATGTTTATTAGAATGTATTAATTGTGCACAACAACAGTCTTCATCATAACACTGTCATACATGAACACAATATATTTATATCACACTCATCTCCCCATTCCTGATAATCTCCTTTCTGTTGTTAACCAGCGCCCTTCCTCCTTTCATGGCTTTATTTTCCCTTTGTGACCTCATGAGTTTTATTGGAGTTTGAGTACAGGATCATGAGCCCCTTCTCAGTGGCTACACCACCCAAGTAAATGTCTCTCCTTTTTCATTGACCATTAACTGCCTATAAATTTTGTGGAAGATGTGAGCCCTCAATACTTTGTTTCTGTTTTTCGAGACAGGGTTACTTTGTAGCTTTGTAGCTTGTCCTGAGACTAGCTCTTGTAGACCAGGCTGGCCTCAAACTCATGGAGATCCACCTGCCTCTGCCTCCCGAGTGCTGGGATTAAAGGCATGCACCACCGCCCAGCTGAGCCCTCAACATTTTTAATGGCAGGTAGATATTAGTTCCTGGGGTTCAGCTGAGTAGGCTGAGGAGAGCTGGGAGCTGGAGGAGAGAGAAGTGGCAGTTTAGGAGCAATACAGTATTCACAGCCATTCCTTGAGGCCCAGAGTCCCTCGCCCACCAGACAGTGAAATGCAAAGCTATGTGGGCATCTTGAAGTTAAGGCTTGATCTTTGAGCCTAGTGTTGGGGAAGGAGCTTAACTCAAAGCCGGGCCATCTCTGGACTCCTCCTCAGCCTGTTGTCATGGAACAGCTGAAGGTTGGGGTGGCCCGGGCAGGGAACTGGCTGTGCCTTGGCAGCATACTCAGCACTTAGCCAGTAAATCTGGAAGAACCATGCAAAGAGGGAAATCAGCCCGTCCCAGTGCTGCTGGTAGCAAACTCTATGAGCACAGGCAGTTTACTTCATGTACTCTGCCCAGTGTTGTTATCTATAAACTGGCGATAAAAGGAGCATCTCATTGGGTTGCTGAGGATGCTGAATAACTAAAGCACAATACTTAAAGTAGCACTTGGGACACAGTAAGTGCTCACTGTGTGTGAATTATCATTATACACAATCTACCACCGCACAGGCTCCTCGTTCCCCTCTCGTTTCAAGCTGAGCTCACGGCTAATTGAAATTCCTGAGTCTTTTTCATTGGAATCATTATCAAGCTCATATTTAGTCTCCATGCTGTTATTGGTTTTTAATTGCATGGCTTATTAATGTCCATTGTCTTAATTCTGATCTATTAGTTGAGTGTGTGGTAGCTTCCCAATAATTAAGTCTTTTTTTCTGGAGTCAGTTGGGTTTCAGGTTCTAATGTCAAGTATAATTTTATTGTCTCCATTTTACAGATGACAAGGTTCTTTGTGCCAGACATTGAGCCAAGTGTTTTTTGCATGGATTATCTCAATGAATCTTAGTGTGACCTGAAGTGGCAGAACTGAATTTACATGTATATGGGAGGGAAGGGCAGTTCAGAGTGGTTCAGCAAATCATCAAGGCATCTGCTTCCCTACCAGCCTCCTGCCTTGGGTCTTTACATTTTCCGTTTCTCCTCTCTTGTGGCTGCTGTGTTTAAACAATGAAAATACATGACATCCAGTTGAAACAGAATTTCAGATAAACCATAAACAAAAGCTCAGCCGGTTACTGTGGTGGCTCAGCGTCTCTCTTATATCGCACCACCCTGAAATGTTATGGTTTTGTTCAAGCTGCTTAAAGCAATGCTGCACAGGACAAAACCAAGGGCAGAGACAAGTCACGGGAGAAGCTCCAGTGGAAGCTCTATGCCTCTCACACCAATCCTGGAATCAATACCCTGCGCATAAGCTCAGGCAACTGTTGACATTGGAATCGGATACTGTCATTGGAAACTGAAGTCTACAGCTTCTTAAGCCACAAAGCAAACCTCCTTCTTTCACATCTTTGTGACAAGGCTCCTCACTTGTCTCCTTGGCTCCAGTCTGGATGCTTGTGGGGTCACATATCCCAAATCAATTCCAGAAAACATTCCTTTTCATGCAGAGCAGCGCTATAAAGCATCCCGGGAGACATCAACATCTGCCTGTATTTACTCTTGTTGTTGATTGAAGGAGACAGCTGGAGCAGCGGTCTGAGTGTGGGAAAAGAATCAGTAGCGCAGGCAGAACCAAGAGGAGCCTAGGCCTTTCTCTCCCAGACTTATCAGAAGAGGGCCAGGTCAAAGGAAGAAGGGGGAGAGGTTGCTTTTTATTTTCTTTCCCCCTTCCCAATTGTCCCCATTCTGACCTTGCTCTGGCCCTCTCGCTCACCCTTTCCCTCTTTCTTACCCTCTCCCCTCCCCTTCTTCTGCCCTGTTTAGGAAAGACAGAAGTAGCTGAAGTGGAGGTAGCTGCGTGGGCCCTAGATCTCTGCCCAGGGGTCTGTGGATAGCAGTGGCATTAACCAGGTATTTCCATATAGAATGAGGAAATAGTGGTGGAGACTCTAGTTACCCTTTGCTTTCTCACTGAGTGAGAAGAGAAGTTGGGGAGGGTGCTCATGATTCCTGCCCATGTGACGTTGTCCCCTTTTGTATGGGTGACAACAAAACTCCCTGATTCTCATCTTTACACTTCACAGTGGCCTGGTGGGGCCCAGAATAAGCTCAATTACCAACTTCTTCCAGATGGCTCTTCTGGTGCAGACACTATAGGAGGGTGTGCCACTGTTCTTCAGGCATGGTTCTATTCCACATGGTCTAATGTGCTTGGGCACCTGCTTCCCTTCCAGCCTCCTCTCCTACCACATGGCTGCTCCAGGCACCCGCCGTACTGTCCTTTGAATCTGTCCCACATACTCTCACATTCGGGTCTTCTCATGTTCTGTTCCCCCTCTCTTATGCTTGCTGAGTTTAGCAAATGGAAATACAGGGCAATTAGCTCAAACAGAATTTCAAATAAACAATGATTCTTAGATTAGACATGCCCCATATCATTCTCATTTACCTGAATTTCGGACTTAGCTGGGCACCCCCACTTGTCCATCAACCATGTGCTCTTGGGAAGCTGCTCCTCACTCTCCTGTGCACCCCTTCTCTTCCTCCAGGCCTCTGATTACCTCACTACAGCATGTGCTATTCTGTTCCGCTTGCAGAAGCTGCTCCATCCACCAACTACCCCGCTCTGTCTCTTTCTCATTCTGATCTCCTACCATGACTTGATTTGATGTTATTTCTGATCTCATTTACTCATTTATTTATTGAATTTTTGTCTCCTCTGACACATAGAAACTTCATGAGAGTGAGGCCGGCAAACACAGGAATTGCTTAACCATGTGGGACTCGACGTGACTTGGGCAATTGAGCACACCTCTTTCCTAATGATGCTCTCAACAAACCGTTGACAACTTGGAACCCTCTCCTGTATAGAGCTGCATATATACACTTCAAACAATGGAAATAAGTCATTCCCTGTAGCATTTATATTAGTTAGGGTTATATTGCTGTGAAGAGACACCATGATATAGCAATTCTTATAAAGAAAAACATCTAATTGGAAGTGGCTTATACTTTCAGAGGTTTAGTCCATTGTCATCATGGTGGGACATGGTGGTGTGCAGGCAGACATGGTGCTGGAGAAGGAGTGGGGAGTTCTACATCTTGATCTTCAGGCAGCAGAGGAAGATTGTGTGTTAGACTGGGCTTAGCTTGAGCATATAAGACCTCAAAGCCCACCCCACAGTGACATATCTTCTCCAACAAGGCCATACCTATTCCAATAAGGCCATACCTCCTAATAGTGCCACTCCCTTTGTGACAAGCATTCAAACACATGAGCCTATGGGGGTCACACCTATTCAAACAACCACATTCCACTCCCTGCCCCCCACAGGCTTGTACCTATGCACTTAGTTCAGTTTCAAAAGTTCCCATCATCTATCATAGTCTTAACAATGTTTAAAATTTCAAAGTCTTTTCTGAGATTCATGCAATCTTTTAATTGTAATCCCATATAAAATCAAAATAAAAAACATATCATATACTTCCAACATTTAATGCCCCAAGATATATATTACCATTCCAAAATGGAAGAAAGGGAGAATAGTAAAGAAATACTGGACCAAAGCAATACTGAAAACCAACAGGGGAAACTCCAAACTCTGAAACTCCATGTCTGATGTCAAAACACTTCAGATCTCCAGATCCTTTTGTCTTTGCTGACTGCAGCACACTTTCTTCTCTTGGGCTGGCTCCACTCCCTGTTAGCAGCTCTCCTCGGCAGGTATCCCACATCTCTGGCATCTCAACATCTTGTGATCTCCAAGGTAATTCAGGCTTCACCTTCAAAGCTTGACACAATGGCCTCTCTAGGCCTCCATACAGGGACACCCCTGCCTTACACCTGGCCTCAGTGGCTTTCTTAGTCATGGAGGGAGATTCCATATCTCCTTTCTTCTATTCTTTACTCTAAATCCTGAATGACATGAACAAAATTGCTAAGTTCTGCTGCTTGCTGGGTCTGGAACGTGGTCCCCTAGTTCAATTACATCTTCACCATAGTTCTGTTCTTGGTGGTTTTTTCACTGCCTCAATTTGGCTATCCTGGAACTTGTTCTGTAGACCAGGCTGGCCTCAAACTCCAAGATCCACCAGGCTCTGCCCTCTGATTAAAGTTCTGCACCACCACTCCTGTACTTAAGATGTTCTTTAATTCCTTTTCATAAGCTGGAAACATAGCTGGGTGGGGTCTTTACCTGAAGTCACAACTCCCTTTTATTCCAGTTATCACCTATCTCTTCTTTAATCTGTTTATCTTCTTGAACATAGGATTCATCTCCATTCCATTTCCTGGTGCCCCTTTTGCTTGTTCAGGTTGCTTCTTTTCATTATAGACTTTTATAAGGGTGAACACTGATAACCATATGACAAAGTCTATACTAGGATGTTTTGAGATTTCCTCTGCCAATGGAATTAATCCAAAACTCTTCATTTACCCTTAGGAAAGCTTTTCAGACAAGGGCAAAAAGCAGCTACATTTTTCACCAAAATATCACAAGACTGGTCTCTAGGCTACATATTAATTCTCCTCCTCTGAAACCTCTTGATCCAGGTCTCCACAGTTCAAAACACCCTCATTAACACTGTCTTCCATGCTCCTACTAATATGGCCCATTAAGCCCCACTTAAAGCATTCAACTGCTTTATTAAAACAAACTCCAAAATTCCATATTCCTCCAAACAAAAGCATGATCAGGGATATCACAGCAGTACCCTAGTCCCTGGTACCAACTTCTGTCTTAGTTAGGGTATCTATTGTTGTGAAGAGAGACCATGACTATAGCAACTTTTATAAAGAAAAACATTTAATTGGAGCTGGCTTACAGTTCAGAGATTTAGTCCATTATTGTCATGTTGGGAAGCATGGCAGCATGCAGGTAGACCTGATGCTAGAGAAGTAGCTGAGAGTTGTACATCTGGATCCACAGGGGGCAGGAAGAGGCAGTTAGCTACTAGCCTTGACTTGAGCTTCTTAGAACTCAAAGCTCACCCCCTCTAGTGACACAAACAACAAAGCCACACCTCCTAATAGTGCCATTCCCTATGGGTCTATGGGGGTCAATTTTATTCAAACCACTACACTGGATATATTAAAGATTAGGAGATAGGGTACTGTAAGCAGAGACTGCTTGTTCTTTTCCCAACTGCTCAGACCCAAATAATCACACAGAAACTATATTAATTATAACATTTTTTGGCCAACGACTTAGGCATATTCATAGTTAACTCTTACATCTTAAATTAACCCATTTATATTAATCTGTATATTGCCATAAGACTGTGGCTAACTGCTAAAGGTTCTGGTAGCATCTGTCTCCTTTGACAGCTACATGATGTCTTTTTGACTCTGCTTACTCTCTCTCTCTATTCTTCTAGTCTGGCTATATTCTGCTAAGCCATTGGCCGAAACAACTTTATTTATCAACCAATAAAAGCAACACATATACAGAAGGACATCCCACATCATCTCCCCCTTTCTGTCTAATTAAAAAGGAAGATTTTAACTTTAGCATAGTAAAATTACATATAACAGGTATCAAGCAAGAATTACAGTTACAATTTTTTGTGAGTCTAAAGTTTCATATCTAATTTATCTTTTATTATAATGAAAGAAAAGTATAACTATAACTATCTATTTTCAATTCCATCAAAGACCCCAGAAGGATATAATATTACCTAAGTAAACAGAAAGTGCATTGTAAGCAACTTCCAAACTTCTGGAAATGACAGAGATATCTCGCTGCCTGGATAGTCACACAAAGTTTATCTGTAATGCCAAGGCATCCATCTTCACTTTACAGGCCTATGGTATCTGGCAGATTTCCTATGAAGCAGGAAATTTGAATATTTGTTCTGCCTTGTACTGGCAACATTCATTAGTTGCTTTCTTCTGTGTCCTGCAGAATGTCTAGCAGTTTCTTCTGTGAAGCAGGAACCCTGAAGGACCATCCCATCTTTTGGAAAGTTCAGCAGTCACTTCTCTGTGGGTCCTGCATGTCCAGTTCATACAGCATACCACAAAGCAGTACAGGCAAGAGCAGTTTCTTGCCCAAATGACTAAACTTGTCACATTGAAGGCAAATTTCATAACAAGTTTCTTCAATGCCCATCAACCTCTCTGAAATAATTGGTGCTACCAGGAGCAGACATGTGTCACTATCGAGAAAAGTCTAAGTTCTTAAAACATTTTAAATGCCATATTCTGTAGGTCTCTGAAAGATTTGAAGAATACCTATCCATCTGAAATATATCTCTGTACATCTAGAAAACCTAACTTTCATGACTACAAGTCTGACTATGATAAATGACTACCTATTAATATGCAATTTTTAATTATACATTACATTTTAAATGAATTGTCTAAACATAATAACTTAGACAAGAACTGAAATACATATTAAAAAATTGACCTTAAATTTGTATCAATAGATTAAGATCCATACCAGTGCAAAGTATTCATCTCTATATCATCTCTCCCCCACTCCCTTCTAAGAAAGTTTGAGAATTTGGACATAGTTTTCTCCAAACTGCTTCCTGCTGTTTGTTGAGTGGAGTATTTTCAGGGTTTGCAGAGATCTTTCAGGTGGTCTTGTTCCATCAAACCACATTAGTCTGGAAGGAATTCACAGGTTCTCATCTTCTGTGGAAACAAAAGCAGAACATCTTTTCTAAAGCAACATATTCTTAGACTCAAATTTTGAAGACAAGCTACTTTTATGTTGATTGGCTTCTCCCAGAAGCAAATGTATCTCTGTAGTCATAAAATTAAAATAAAAATACAATAATATACATAATCCAGATTGTCTGTGTATACTCCCTCTTTACATGGCTTATTTTTTTTACTCCTTTAATCTATGACTGCCTGTACTCTTTTATATTACTTTTAATGTCTCTTTAAAGACTTTGTTCTATTATTGAAACCTATTTCTTTTTATAACTCTCTATACTTTTTTCTTCTCTCTCCCAAGCCTACATACATTAATCCAACATTATGACCCATTCAGAGGTTTTTTTCATCTGAATCTGTCTTATTGCATAGCTGTAATCATTTTCTTACCAAGAGCACCTTTTTTTTTCAATGCTAAGAAGGCATGACTAGGACCAACTCTGTGGCCCCATCTCTTGGCTCTGCTCCATCCAACATGGCAGAAGTGTGTTCACTGCCTTTGCAAGCCATGCTCACTGCCCCAGCTCCAGGGACCTCAGTAGGTCTATGCTGCCATTAAGCAACTTGGAGCATGCTGCTTACAAACCCCATGTAACTGCAGAACCTCCTGAAAGAACCAGAGTTCATGCTGCCAGTACAAACCAGGAAGCTGTCATTTTTTTTAAAGAAGGTGCAGTTTTTCCTCTAATGCTGAGTCAGGAAGCCTTCTCTTAGAGGAGCTGCGCCTCTTTTCACTGTCAGCAAATAGAGGCTATCTGAAAAAAATCATGGCTACCAAGAAACTGTGCTTAACTCTGTTCTTTTGTGTCTAGACTACCTTTCCAAGCTCTCTCAGTTTTCATGTGGATGTAGTTGACCCATGCTGGTGTGCCATTTTGTAAGAGGAGACCTCTTAGACCCAAATAATTACACAGAAATTCTATTAATTACAACACAGTTTGGCCTATTAGCTCAGGCTTCTTATTAACTAACTTTTACATCCTAAATTAACCCATTTCTATTAATCTATGTATCGTCATGAGGCTGTGGCTTACTGGTAAAAGTTCTGGTGGTATCTATCTCTTTTGGCAGCTACATGGCGTCTCTTTGACTCCGCCTACTCTCTGCCTATATTTTTCCAGCCTGGCTATATTCTTCTAAGCCATTGGCTGAAACAGCTTTATTTATCAACCAATAAAAGCAACACATATACAGAAGAACATCCCATGTCAGGGTACCAATCTGGTCTAGAGGGATTTTGGATGTATGCAAATAAAGCAAACTGATTTTTGAATGAACTAGGAAAATATTATATTTACCACATAATGGTGATTAATTGGGTACACAAATGATTACAATCGGATGCATTATGGGTAAAGACATATTTAACAAAGAAAGTTTACAAAAAAATTTGCTACTCAAAACAGAATCACCCAAGCTATATCCCTAGAAGCTAGTTCTTCCTTCTCTAGAACCCCATAAAAAGAAACCCCAAATTGTACAAGACCCCTGAGTATACTTTGGGGATTTGTCACCGAAGTTTGGCTTATATTATTTACTATCTGGCTGTAGCTACTCAATGTAATATACAGAGAATCCTCAATAAATGTTTTGTTGAACTCCCTGGTGAGGAAGAACTTTTCCCTTTACAAATAGAGCAGAATTGCATTAAATAACTGAGGAGAACCAGCTGCTTTCCCTATTTGCCTAGCTAATGTGCATGCCTTTCCTAATTCCTTAAGGCCATCAAACTTATCATGCATGGAATTCCTCTGTGTGTGTGATCAAACTTGTAAAGCAGTATAATTTAAGATACAAACAAAAATGAAAAAAGTTAGTTGGAGACCCTTGCAGTGGTCTTCAATATTAATTGATTAAATCACTCTTAAGAGACTTGGAGGTAGATAGCACAGTATAATGGGAAGCTCCTACAGCCATCTTTGTACTGAGTTTCTAGGGTTTCTTCTGACGAAGTTTTTCTTAGCAGGTGGAAAACAGATCTTCCTGGCTGTTTTCACTATCTGATTAATTAATTAATTTATTAGTTATGATGATGATGATTTTTTAAACATCTACTCTCGTACCAAAACAGTTTTTTGACTCCTTGGTGTTGAATAACCCTTGGAATCTCTATAGCTTGGGGTTTAGCTGCACATTCTTAATTCAGTGTTAGTTAAGAAAAGTTAGGAAGCTTACCAATTTCCTCCATTCATAGTCTTCATCTACCCCTGAAATGAACCCTGAACTTAATTTTATTGTTACCATTATGTTTTGGCAGACATGAAAACCCAACAGAGTGTATTGTTTTTAGAAGAATTTTTACTCTGAAGTAAAGAAGACAAACTCAAGAGCAGAGTTCTAAGTAAGTCTCAAAGACATTGATTTCCTGGTGGGCACAGCTTGCACATTCCCAGTTCACAGATGGGTCAGTTTATAATTTTTTAATGGGTCCCAGTGAGGTCTTTCATCAGTAAGATGAAGACAGTGATGACCGTGGTCTCACAGACGCCTAATATGTACATCCCCAAAAGTGTTGCAAAAATGAGTTACTTATCAGGTAGACTCTATAGGCACATAGGCTTCTGCCATTGCTGTTGGTTGCCCACCATTACTAGATAGTAAGACCCTGTTGCTGAAGACATAACACACTTTGGCTGTAGGACATAGAGAAAAGAAACTGGAATTGACCTGAAAACTACCTCCCTGTTGGTTAGTTTTCATCATGCCAGAAGGTGCTATGCAGGCTGCTGGGGCCAAAAGCTATCAGCGGTATTACCCAGCAGTAAATCCTGTGTGCTACAAACTGACCTGCGAGGCAAGAAGTGCCCATTGTTAGAACAGTGGTGTGAAGGTTGTGGATACAACCAATCACTTTCCGATTGGATTAGAGGCCTGCTCCACAGACAAGAACTCGTTCTTCATATTACAAACCTGGTCAAAAGCTCATGCTCTGGAGGTCATAGGCCCGAAGTGGGGAACCTATAACTGTTGTTTTGATAAATGAACACGCTGTCAAACTACCTTCCAAATATTTATGTTTATACTCAGATTGGTGCTGCTTTCAACTTCAGCAGTGGGCAGATGTTAATGTAGAGACTGGTCAAAGTATTGAGAGTAAGTGATTACTGGGTGCTCAGTCCTATATGGGATATCTATATCAACCCTCCACAAGGCTTACCGAGTACTGTGAAAAAAGGAGCAGGAAAACTCTAAGAACCAGAGGACAGGGAGAAATGCTGTGAAATATAGTATCCCAGTCAATAGTTCCTCTTGGAACTGTTGATGATTAAGGAAGGGAGAGGTAGGTCTTCTCCAGTATCAGGGGCTCATCCCTTCCCTTAGATTTGGGTGGTGCGCTGGGGTCCTCTTGGATCATGCTCTCAGCTCTCTACTCTATGGCCTTTGGAGTACAGGATCTGGGGGGAGTTCTCATCCTGCTGCTCCCTATTGACTAACTCCCCTAACGTTTGCTTCCATCAGCTGCATAATGAAGAGTGGCGGTGATCATTTGTAAAGAGCCTCTAGATTTTGTATTGTACAAGTGATAAAGCCATGGTCTTCCGGCCTTTCAGACTTGCAGCATAATGCCTGGGAACTCTATCCAGTGACATTCTTCTGTGTCTTCCATTTTCCAGGGCTCCATTAGAGCCAAGGAGCAGACAGGGGCTTCTGCAGATTTCCAGGATTATCCCCTATTTCCTGTCAAGGACTTGACCATCATTTTCATGTCTCTGACTGAGCAAATGCTCCTTTCTGGCTTGCCATGCCTCCTTCATTTCTCCTGTTCAGGTATTTCTGACTCACAGCCCAGGGCAAACAAGACCCGCTCTTGGTAACTTTCTCTGACTTGGAGAAAATCAGTTTTCCACTCACGTGTGTTCTCAGAGCACTTTGCAGAGACCCTACTGATGTTTAATCAAGCCAAGTTAAGCCAAGTTTATGCTTCTGTCATTAGATTGTGCACTCTCAGAAATAGAGGACCATGTTTTCTCCCCAGGATCAGAAATGCAATAGCCGGTGAGCATCTTTATTTCCACAGTTGAAACCCAGAGGGAGGGGCTTCGTTCCACTTCTGTGATAAAGAACTTAGAGTCGACTGGGGGATATTGGGGGGGCGGTATACAGTGATGGTTCTCTCCTGCTTTCCAATACTTGGTGGCAGTGAAGAAAAGAGATGGTATTGATAGGACCAGGTCATGCTTAAGATGCTATAAGTTGCTCGAAAGCTTGTATCCTTGGGAGAAAGAGATTCTTCCTGAGATAAGGAATGGAAGGAGATATACATTTAAGTGCGATCATTGACTGGTATATGGGACACATCAACTCCTCTCAGTTTTAGTTTCCTGCTCCAGGGGCAAGTACATGTCTCGTGGTGTTAGAGCATTTACTGTATCCTGGCTCTTCCCCTTCTGAGCACCACCCTCTCTTGGAGTTGGGGGGGGCATGACTGTCAATGAACGTGGGTGGAACTGATATTCCCATTTCCATAGTAACCTCCACTGTGGGCCTCCATGCTATCTCAGTCCATGCCTGAGTGTTGGAAGAGAAGGACTTGGGCTCCAGGTGGTGACAGTGGTACCTGAAAAGAGCCTAGGTCCCCTTTCTCCATTTCAGATTTTCCCTCCTGCCAGGCTCATCTCTGTCTGCACTGACTTTGGTTGAGAATAAAAAATGCTTTGATTCTGTCATGCTGCTGAAATTTTGGGGTCACTCTTTGTAGCATTTAGCCTACTTTTGACAGAGTTTAAACAGGGAAAAATTCTCCAGAAACTTCAAAGAGTTACACTACTGTTGCTGGTTATTATTGTGGCTTTTATTCTGGAGAACCTTCTGAGAACACAGCTGGGGATTTTTCCCCCAGGCTTTATATAGTCCTCAAATATTTTCTAGGATGGAGAGGATGAAGGAAGACCCTTGGCCTTTATGCAGTGGTCTGACTAAGCATGCCTCTGTGTAAGTGAAGGGGTCTAAGGGTTAAAACAGACCATGCTTCCAGGAAGAGCAGTTCTGATTGACTGTTTCCTCATACGGAAGAGCAGGCCTATCTCAGAGCAGGCACTAGGTGGCAGTATGTAATTCAGGGTCTGGGGTGTGAAGGGGGGCATCTGATAGGCCCTTAGCTATCTATCTACTCCTGGGCTGAGCATTCTAGGGCCAAAGAAAAGGGGGATGAAATTGAACCAACTGTCAACAGGCCCTGGGAGACCTGGTTGATCATTTGAGCCACTCAGAGTTCTGTTCTCTTCATACATGATTGCTTCAGTGTTTGATCCCAGTTGACTTGCTTATGTGTGTGTGCTTGTGTGTGTATGTGCATGTATGCATGTGCACATGTGTTTGTGTGTGTGTATGTATTTGTGTGCACCCATGTGTCATAAGACAGAGGTTAATATCATGGGCCTTTCCTCCATTGCTCTCCACTATATTCTTTGAGACAGAGTCTGTCACTTAACCTGGGGTCCACTGTTTTGGCTGCCTAACAGGCCCTGGGGGTTCTCCTGTCTCTGCTTCCCTCATGTTGGGTTATAGGCAGGTACTGCCATACCTTGATTTTTATGTGAATGCTGGGGAATCTAAATTCAGGTCCTCGTGCTTATGCAGCAAGCACTTCATTGACAGAACCACCTCCCCAGACCCCTATTCTGCTCTAACCAGGGCCTTCCAATCTGACCCAGAAGGGGATTGACAAAAGACACAGGAAACACTGCAGATGTTGATGTCCTAGGATGTGGGCCGACAGTGAAGTATAATATGGATGGATCAGTCTCCTGAGCCATTTTTCCAATGCCACTACTGACTCACAGAAAAAAGAGGGAAGGAAAGGGGCCTGCCTAGCTTACGTCATTGTTCACCAGTTCTGGTCCAGACATTTTATCTGCAAGAACTCTTTAATCTTCACACTTCTGAGATAGGTATGATTCCTGCTCTTACAGATAGAGAAGCCAAGACTCAGCGAGTTTGAGGAACTTGCCAAGCTCCCACAGCTCATGAGTCGTAGAAGAGCCTGGAACTCAAACCCAGTCTCTCTGGCTTGGAAGCCCTGTACCTTGCAGCCTTGCCATCAGCAATGAGGTATGCACCGTTCACCAGGTCTGAGGAAAGGAAGCCACTGGCTCAGCTGGGGTTCTCCATGGCTCTGGCTCCTTCACTAGAAGGTCTGTCTGCAAAGAGGCATTTGGTCCTCCTGAGTTTGGGAGCAACTCCCTTCCAGGGAGCAGGAAGCCTCAGATCAACAGAGAGAAGGGAGGCAGGGGAAGAGGCAGGGTGAGCGTGGAGAGAAAAAGTGCTGCTAAAGGAGTGAGCACAAGGGGGCCAATGCTGCAAGAGCTTTACAGATGGCCTCGGGAGGCCATCAGGGAACGAAGTGAATCACATTGAGTGAAGCACATCCCAGTGCAGCCAGGAACGGCAACCTTTCTCTCTGCCCTTTGCTGGCATCTAGAGCTGAGGTTCCAAGAGGCTCGAGACGCTTGTTAAGAGGTTCTGGGGCTCTTGCCTTGCACACATTTCCACCCTGTTGGCGCACTCTACTCGAGTCAGCCAGCGAGCCCTTTTCACATCCGTTTCCACTTCTCCTGCCTTTCTCTGAACACCGACAGTTCTCCAGATCTGCATCTCCCAAACTAAGACCCCAGCTAGAACCCCGTTTAGCTTGCAGTTTCTGAGTTTGGATTAATCAGCAAAGGAAAGGGAAGTCGTAAGGGAAGAGGTTAATAAAAAGGAGGAGGAAGTAACAGCTGAGAAGTTAAAGCCTAGAAAAAAAAAAAGGAAGCGGGGAGGAGGAGACACCACTTCTCCTGAGCGGTCTGGAGTCACAGGTGTTCTTGGTGGGAGGGAGGTGACAGACTGCCTCTGGGTGTCTAGGTGTCCTCCAGCGCTTGGAAACCTGGGGGTGGGGAGTAATGGCCTTTTAGCTGGTTCCCAGTTTAGTCTGCAAGCTGACAAGAGTTTCCGCTCTTCACAGTTGAGTTGCAGGGCTGGAAACGGAGTTCGGTTGATAGAGTGCTGACCCGGTAAGCAGGAAACCTTGAGTTCAATCCCCAGCACCCAATAAAACTGACCATAGGGCCCGTGCCTGCAATCTCAGCGCTTTTGGAGGTGGAAGTAGAGACAGAGGCCCAGAAATTAAAGATAATCACAGAGAACAGTGAAGGCTACAAGAGACACTGTCTGAAAAACAAAACAAAACTGTTGAGTAACAGATCTTCTTTGTCCCCCTCTAAGTCTCCCTGGGGTCATACGGGGGGGTGGGGAGGGCACAACTCAGCAGGAGCCTGCATTGGGACTTGTGAGAGAAGTCATCCCCTGGTCCCAACGTTCCTGGCATGGCAGGCTACACTGGACGACACCACACAGGTTTCTGGCAGCCCTTCTGGGGTCACCCAGCCAACTCCCCCGAGGCACCTGGCACAACAGCGCTGTTTGCCTTTCGCCAGCTGTCATTCCATTAATGATCGTGTCTAACCCCAAAGCTTTCCGCAGCGGCTGACACCACTTCTCTGTCCCCGATTGGGAGGGGAAAAGCAAACTGCATTTCCAGTCACAGGTCTCTGGCTCAGGGAGGCTCCAGGTTGGGTAAGAGAACAGCTGGAGTCCTCCAGGGAACTTCCCTGCTCTCAGCCACCGCCAGCATTTCCAGAGGTTTTCTGCAGGCCAAGCTGCAGGGAAGTGATGAGGAGTCAGGCCACGGGCTTGGGGGAAGGGATGCACTTTGCATATTTTTCTGAGACCCAGAGCGAGTAGGAATGAGTAGCCTTAGGCCTGATGACCTGAAGATGCGCCCACATCTTGCTTTAAAGAGGGGGAGATCTTCAGGCGGTCTATCCTTTCAAACCTGACACAACTCTGCTGTGCTGGAAAATCAAGATTCTGCATGGTGTTTTGAAGCTCATCTGTCAGGATCGCTTGTTTATTTGACTTTCCAAATAAATTTCCTTTTAACAGAAGGAATGCCTTTAGTCACGCTCCTAGTTTTAAGAGGCTCGGCTGAGTCTCTTTTCACTGGCTAAATTATAACAAGACCAATGAGGTCATAGGCAGTAGATTAATTCTAGTGAGGAGGCCAGCCTCTGTTGATAAACACAGCTTAGCTACTCTAAGTGACAATTTGTTACTGAAAACGTTTCCACACATGGTGTCTGTGACAGCAAACCTCATGGTCTCTTGGTTATGAGCTGGCAGTTATAGAACTCTTAAACTACTCAATATGAGTAGATAATAGAGAAATTATCTATCGAGAAATTCTTTGAATGTTTTTCATAAACAGACTTAGATGGAAACTCAACTGTATGATGACAAGCTGTGAAGAGGTATGGATTTGACCAAAGTTTTGCTTCTGATATGTAAATATTTTCTAACCTTTTCCACCTGTCAATGCAAATCCCAGGCTAACCTAAGGCTTCACATCTTCAAGGGGTGTGTGTGTGTGTGTGTGTATGTGTGTCAATATCTTCTTTATTTTTTTCATTAGGTGTCATTTAATAAAGGCTGAACCAAAGGATCTTGGCTATACATATACAAATCATGTATACTACACAGGTGGCGAACTAGCGAATGTCACAGTATTTGGGGTTTTAGGGAGGAGGAAAGAATAGCAGCAGTAAGAGCTAGTTGGAAGAGTATGCCACTCACTGGGAGTGCATCTTGCCTATGCCACTTCCTGCATGTGACTTTCCCCTGCTTCCTGCATGCCAAGAAGTGAAGGGTGACAACTGGCGCATGTTCCTGCTGTCAAGATGTCCTGCCCATGTCACCATGGCCCAAGTCCTCTGAAACCATGAACTGAGATAAATCTTTCCTCCCTTATTTCTGTTAGGTATTTGGTCACAGTAGTGAAAGTCTAACACACTGAAGGACTATACCGTAATGCTTTAAGATTTGTGGCCCATAAAACAAAATGCTATTGTTCTGCTACAGGAACATAACAATAAAATGACTCCTAAGGACATTCCGCTATGCCCACAAATCAGTGTCTGATTCAGCCGTCATCAGAGAAGCTTCCTCCTGCAGCAGATGGGAACTCATGCAGAGAACCATAACTGTACAATGTTGAGAGAGAGAGAGAGAGAGAGAGAGAGAGACATTGGAATCCTTAAACCGGATGTCTTCATCAAATCCCTCCTCTCCGGACTCAGGGAACTAAGGGGCATTGGGGGAAGAAAGATGGTAAGAGCCAGTGGGGATGGAGGACATCAAGGAAACAGCAGGACTGGCTCACATACAAGCTTGGAGACTGTGCAGCACATGCAGGGCTTGCACAGGTCCAAGCCAGGTGGGGTCCCGGTACTGAGAGGGGAAAAATGAGTTAGGGGACACAAGCACCCACCTCTAGCCCAGAAACTGTCTCCAGTTGACAACTTCTCACTAAGGAAAAACTAGTTTTCTCCAGTGGAGTCTCACTGGGCAAACCACACTCAAGGGAGGACCCATGCCCACCAGTAGATGGCCAACATTAAATGAATTCAGTGATACTTTTGGAGATGTTTTGTCTCATAATGCTTTTTTTTTTGCCTTACTTGTCTTTTTTTGTCCTGTTTATTTATTTATTTTTGCAGGGAGTGGGAATCTGGGAGTGATCTGAGATGAGGAAGGGGAGACTAATCAGAATATACTGTATAAAAAATTATTCTCAATAAAAAGAGATTTGTGGCCCATGCAGTTTCTGTAATAGTCATTCAATTCTGCTATTATGTGTAAACACAGGCATGGATACCGGACATGTAAATGAGTACGGTTCCAATAAAGCCTTATTTTATTTCGTTAATTTGTGTGGTGCATGTGTATTTGTGTGTGTATGTCTGCACGTGCGTGCATGTGTGTTCTTGTGGAAATCAGAGGTCAAGGTTGGGTATGTTCTTCTAGCGTCTTCCATCTTACTGCTTTATACAAGATCTCTCACTGAAACTAGAACTCAGTTAACACCAAGTCAGCAAGACTAGCCAGTCAGTGAGTCCCAGGACTCTTCCTGTTGGTCTTTCCCTTGCACGGCTGTGTACCACTGTGCCTGGCTTTTTTTTTTTTTGAAAAACATAATTCTTTATTGATTCTTTGGGAATTTCACATTGACACCCCAATCCCGCTCACCTCCCAGTCCCCCCATACCTGCCCCTCACCCCTGCAGCATGCCCCCCCAATTAATTAAAAATAAAACAAACAAAATATCCATCTCAATCCTCCCTCTTTCTAACACTTCTTCATTCATCCTAGTGGCATTGGGTGCTACAGTGTGTCTTGCAGTAGACCCTTTGTCCAGTCAGCCACACCTGTAAAATGTCCATTACAATGAGTCATTGGTCAGGTTCTAGGCCTCTGGTACCATCATCGGTGGATATGTACCAAAATTCCTCTTGGGCATCCTGCTGTTGCCCTGAGTCATGGAAATCATGTGGTTACCCGTCCATAGGACCAGTCCCTTCACATACCCCAGCAGGTCATAGATGTTAGGGTGGGCCAACTCAAGGCCTGTGATGTTGGTGAATCTTAACACATATGGTTCCTATGACTCCCTGTGGAAACACTGGCCATAGACGTCACCACAGACCCCAACTACAGCAGGAACAAGGACCCAGACATGCCTTCGGCTGCATCTTAGGTCCAGATGTCACGACGGTCCTGGAGGTGGCACTCGCTACCCAGTTCAGTATGTCCCCAGCAGCAGCAAGGTCCTTGGATACCAACACAGTCTCAGGTGACTGTTTAGACCTTGGGATCTACTCAGCCCCTGGTGGCAACAGGAGCCATGGACATCAACCCAGACCCTGGCTGCTGCTGAGCCAGGGACCCAGACATGATCCATGACCCATGGGTGATCACAAGTCACCCAGATCATGGCCCTGGTGGCAGGCAGCATGGTCCTGAGACACCAACATGGCCAAAGGTTGTGGCCCTGTCCCAGGCATCTGTGTGACTTTGGATGGTACCACGGGCCACAGACATCAACACAGAACCTGGCTATAGTAGGACCATGGGACCAGACATGGTCCTTGGCTGCAGTCCTGGCTTGGATGACACCATGGCTCCAGGTGACAGTGCAGGCCTCTCAGATCAGCATGGCCCTGGCGGTGGCACAGCCCTTGGACACCAGCATGTCCCCAGGATGTGGCCTAGACCCTGACATCCCTGTAGCCTTTGGTGGTACCACGAGCCATAGACATTACAGACTCTGCCCGTGGTAGAACCACAGACCCAGACATGGTCTCCAGCAGTAGCCTGGACTCAGATGTCACTGTGAACCCAGATGGCAGTGCAGCCACTCAGATTGGCAGGGCCCCCACATCAGAGTGGCCCTCAGAGACCTACATGGCCCCAGGTGTCAGCCCAGACCTCTGGTATCAGGAGCCATGAACATAAACAGAGACCCTGGCTACAGTGTGATCGTGGACCCAGACATGGCCCTTGGCCACAGTCCAGGCCAGGACAACAACATGGTCCCATGTGCCTGGCTTTTTATGCAGCTTCTGGGATCCACACATAGGCCCCTATGCTTGTGAGGCAAAACTTTATTAACTGTGCCATTGCCTCATCCCTCAATAAAGCTTTACTTACAAAAGTAGGTGTTGGGTCAAATTTGAACTGTGAGGTCCATAAGGCAGAGATTTCGCACACTCTCTTTCTTCCCTCCCTTCCTCCCTCACTTCCTCCTTCCTTCCCTCCCTCCCTCTCTCTCTTTTTCTTTCTTTCTTTCTTTCTTCGTCTTGAGAAGCAGAATATAGTAATAGTTTAGGGAAAGAATTTAAACTTAAAGACTGTGTGTGTGTGTGTATGTGTGTGTGAGTGTGTGTCCGTTGCATGTGTGTGCATGTGTGTGTCTGTAGCATGTGTGTGTTTGACTCTGTGTCTGCTGCATGCATGTGTGTGTGCTGCATGTGTGTGCATGAGTGTGTGTCTGCTGCATGTGTGTGCAGTGTGCATGTGGAGGCAAGGGCTTGCTGTTGAGTGACTTCTAGTATTCTCTACTTTATTTGGGTTTTGAGAAAGAGTCTCTCACTGAACTTAGAGCTCGCTGTTCAGGCTAGACTGATCTGCCAGAGAGCCCTCAAGATCCTCCCCCGATGCTGGCATTACAGATGTGCAGCCCAGGACCCTGTGTTTTTGTAAGTGGATCTGAACTCAGGTCCTCACGCTTGTACAGCCAGCACTTTACCCACTAAGCTGTCTCCCCAGCCTAGTTTAGGAAAATGTTAAGTTTATTCTTTGCCTTTGAGAATTTAATCATTTTTGTCTATAAATAAATGGACAGTTGATGTATTAATAGGAAAACATGACAAGTTTGTTAACGTGGAAAAACACAAGAGCCATATACAAAGCACAGGACTCAGATGAAGGCTAGACAGCTGAAGTTTATATAGTGTAGATACAGGGGCAGGGCATGAGCTGTGTTTGGGGAAGGAACGGGACACAAAGTGTAGAAGGTCAAGCTGAGGAACACAGAAAGCACTATATTGCTGTCCCGTTCTTGCTACTCAGGTCGTCAGCACCTGGGCAGGTGTCTCACTCTGTTCTTCTCTTCCTGGGAACTGATCTTTTCCAGGCAGAAAGGAAGAGGCCCTGTGGATCAGCCTGACTACATTCCCTGGCTGCTTCCTTCATGGAGGCGGACTTCCTTCATAGATGGAATGCTCTTTCACAGAGGCAGCCTTGCATAGCCGTTCCTGTGGTCTACAGAGGTCTATAATTTCTCTGAGCAACTGAATCAAAACAGGCCAAGGAAATACAGTTGAGGAGAGCGGTGACTCATCTTCTGCATGGGTAAGAGCGTGGACTTGACCCGCGGGTCCAAATCCTGTCCCACCGCTTCCCATCCATAGACTGTGAAATGTTACATTAATTAACACGATACTAGCAGCGTCTACCTGATGGATTGACCATGAGAGTTCAGTGTGATAAAGGTCTTAGGACACCTTGGCCATCCCCAGTTATGCATAAGAAACATAGTTAATATGGTCCTTACTAATTGGATCTGCAATCCTTAGCCCAGTGGTTGGTCCAGTGAAGAGGGTTAGTGAATCTGTCATGTTCCTGAGGTCCAAAAAGGCAAAACATTTTGTGTGATGCTTTCTGAGTGAGGAAGCTGCATTGTGTCGTGAAGGTACCCGACTGACCTCTAGATTTCCAACCTTTCTTTCTGAGGCCTTCAAATGGTCTTTTGCTTGAACACTTTAAATTATATATAGGCTCTCCATTCTTTGTAGGGCAGTTTCTTTTTACAGTAAATTTACTATCTGTAGTCTTCTAAATCTGAAAACTCCTTTCCTTAAGAGAAATGAGTAGGAAAAAAATTTCTTCAATTTCTAGTCCTCCTCCTTCCCTGTCCCTTCCTATTTCAGTGGCCTCAGCATGAGTCTTTTCCAAGGTCTAACAGAGAATTTGTGACAGGCAAGTTGGATAACACCTGGGAAAAGGCAGAAAGAACAGGCGAGCCGAGAGGAGTATGGCCCATGGATGGGGATAGTGCATCCTAAATTGGAGACGCAGATCCCATCTCTCCTGCCTCCTTGATTGCTTAGACTGACAGCATGTAAAGGCTTCCACATCGGAAAAGACATTAAGGATGCATTTCACACCCTATTTAGCTTCCTGGGCTCACCGGGGCTTCACACCTGAGTAACTGCTGATGAGCCGCTCC
>LOEQ01000238.1:35059-50115 GCA_001685075.1 Bramus lutescens | reverse complement strand
TGCTGGGATTCCTATCTGAGGGCAGGGTCTTGTCTCTGGGACTGGGTGGGACTGAGGACAGGAGCTTGGAGACTTTCAAAACAGAACATTTTAGAACTTCTTCCTACACATTGACTCTTTCCCACATTGGATCTTTGCTGTTGGGGTTCAGAGAACACAGCCCTGAAAATATGGCATTTCTTGCAATGCTGAACAATCTGATATAGAGAAAATTAAAAGGCCTTTAAAACATTCTTATTCCTTTGGCCTCAAGATAGGGAGAGACCCAGGAATTCCCTAGTCTGCATTCAGAGCAGACACCTTCCACCCATTTCAGGTTTTTCTTTGTAAAGCAGGCCAGGCAACTTTGCCACTCTAGGACAGACTTCCCTCCAAGACACCGCCAGTCCCTGGGGGCTCATTCAGACTCCAGAGACCTTTTCAGAGACCATTTGCTTCCCCTAACCACCACTTTCAAGCTCTCAAAATTGTCTACACTCCCATTTCCAGCTTCCCTTATAGAGAAATGAGTATATACTTTTTAAATAAAGAGAAGAGGTAAACACATTTCTGTGATTTCCCTGCTGTGGGTTCTCCCTTTGGTACATTATTAAACCTTGAATGATTTTTCCTTCTTTTTAACCTTTGTCAGTTTTTTCAGTGAACCTTAGGAGGTGTCTCAGGGTTTCTGTTGCTGTGAAGAGACTCCATGACCATAGCAACTCTTATAAAGGAAAACATTTAGTTGGGGCTGGCTTACAGCTTCAACGGTTTAGTTCATTGCCATTGTGGCAGGAAGCATGGTGGCAGGCAGGCAGACATGTGCTGGAGAAAGAGCTGAGAGTTCTACATCTGATTCACAGGCAACAGGAAGAGAATGCCACACTGGGCCTAGCTTGAGCATCTGAGATCTCAAAGCTCACAGTGACACATTTCCTCCAACAAGACCACACCTATTTCAATGAGTCCACACCTCCTAATAGTACCACTCCCTATGGGCCTATGGGGTCCATTTTTTTATTCCAATCACCACAAGAGGATAGAAGGATAAACTTCTTTTCCATTTACTAATGAGAAAAAAAGAAACAAAACAAAACATTAAATGCAAAGCGACCAACTTCAAGAGACTGAGAAGGCAGTTCACTGACGAGGAGAAAATATTTGCAAAGGACATTTCTGATAAAGGATAGTTACTACCATATACCAAAAGCTCTTAAAATTCAACAGTCAAGAAATGAACAGATTAAAAATAGACTAATGATCTGAACAGAGGCCTCATCAAACATCCAGATGCCAATTAAACATGGGGAAAATGCTCAACCTTATATATCACTAGAGAATTGCAAATTAAAGCAAGATGTGACACATACTTATTAGAATGACCCCAATACACAGACAGCTCCAAATGCTAGTGAAGCTGGGAGCAATGAGACAGTAGGAGTGCTTCTGCACCACAGTAGGAAGCATAATGTGACCTGGCCCCCTGCAAGATGACATGGCAGTTGCTTGTGAAAGGAAACACACACTTGTATCATCCAGCCACTACATACCCCCTGGCCTTTACCCAAATCAGCTGAAAATGTATGTCCACACAAGAAACTACACATGAATGTTGATGGTAGTTTTATTCATAATCACCCAAACTTAGAAGCAAGCAAATACTCTTCTTTAGGTGAATGGAGAAGCTGGGGCACTCCTGGACTAGTGGAATGCTGTCCAGTGCTGCAGTGAGCCATGAGGCAATATGGAAGACATGCGGATGCAAATGACTGAGTGAAAGAAGTCGACCCAGAAGGCTGTAACTGTATGATTCCAACTGTATGCCACTCTTCAAATGACAAACACAGTAAACAACACAGGAAAAATACCCGAGGTCATCCGTGGTTGGGTGAACGTGCAGAGCCTAGTGGATCTTTAGGGCTCTCTGTGCTGCTATAACACAGGACACACGTCATCATACATTTGCCCAAGCCCACAAGTTTTGTTTTGCCAAGAGCAAACCCCAGTATCAACTGCGGAGTCTGGGTGGTAATGGCATGGCAGGGTAGAATTACTGGTTGGAGGAACTGTTCCTACTCCAGTGAAGGATGCTGATAGAGAGGGAGGCTGTGCTTATACGGAGGTGGGAACCACACAGCACATTCTGTACTTTCTGCTAAGTTTTGCTCTGAACCTGAAACTGTGTTAAAAGTCTGTTTGCAAACTACAGCCGGGTTATTCTTTGCTTTACATCTGCTAGGCTGGCTGTAGTTTATAAACAGGCCTTCTGGAGCAGTTTCAGGTTCAGAGATCATATATGACCAAGGGGACGTCAAGACCATGTTGGGGAAACCCACAGAGACATTTGACCAAGCTAGTGGGAGCTCATGGACTCTGAACTGACAGCTGGGGAGCCGGCATGGGACCCATCTAGGACCCCTTGGTCTGTTTGTGGGACCCTGGGCAGTGGGACCAGGATTTATCTCTGGTGCATGAACTGACTTTTTGAGGCCCTTTCCTATGGTGGAATACCTTGCTCAGCCTTGATGCAGCAGTGAGGGACTTGGTCCTGCCTCAATTCCATATGCCAGGCTTACTTGACACCCATGGGAGTCCTTATACTCTCTGAGAAGTGGATGGGGAGGTGAAGAAGAGGGGAAAAGGAAGTGGGGAGGGAGGGAGAACTGTGCTTGGTCTGTAAAATAAAAAACAACAAACAAACAAACAAACAACCAAAAACTACAGCCAGCTAAGATACAAGCAATGCAGCAGAACCAAAAGGACATCAACCTTGGTAGCTAATCTTCATCGTCAACTCCCTGGGCTCAGCATCAGCATGGAAACAACTCTCTGGGCATGCCTGTGAGGGATTATCTAGATTAGGTTAGCTGAGGCGCTGAGACCCTCAGACTGAATAGAAAGAAACAAACAAACTGAGCACAAGCAGCCTCTTCTCACTGCTTCCTAACAGGGTGCCTCCTGCGCCACGCCTTCTCTGCCACAATGGACTGTATCCTCCGGAGCTGAGCTGGAGTAAACCCTCCATTCCCTGTGCTGCTCGCTGAGGTTTTTCTTTAGGAATAAGGTGGGTGGGGTGGGAAACAGTTGCTTTGCTGTTTACAGGTAGGTCACAGCCAGTGAAGGCCTGTTGAGCATTAGAATTTAAAAGCGGCCTGGGACTCTGCAGCAGAAGGAAGACAGAGGTTTTGCAGAACACAGCAAGAGCCCTTCAATAACACCAGAGCATCATCTTTCTTAAGCCAGGGGTTCCGCCTGGTGCCTATGGGCTGGACTCATCGAATGCTGACGACAGTAAGGCTTATAGTGAAAATATCTAAACTGGCATGACCAGGGCCCTGATCACACAGAATGGAGGCAGCTGGGAAGGGGCCTGGAGGCCTCTTTTACACCAGGGGCTGAATCTTTAGCTGCTGGGTTACTAGGCAATCTGGGCAGTTCTGGCTTGGAGGGTAGGGAGCTCACTGCTGTGCAGCTTGATCATGGGTTCCCACACATACATGATAGCAGAATGACTTGGAAAAACTGGTGAAAATCTACCACTGGGCCCTGTAGCCAGAGTTCCTAATTAGGTAAGCCTGGGTACATATTTCTCACATGTCCCAGGTGATGCGCTGATGATCCTGGTCTAGAACCCATGACTCGTAACTAACTCTTTAGTATTCTGTGAAGTGGTATAGCCCTGAGTGTAGGAAATACTTTCCTTTCCATTTTACAGATGGGCAAACAGAGACAGAGATGAAAAATCACACAATAGTGACTGATGGAGGGGTTGGGGTTCAAGTCCACCTCACCCTGATGATCTGAATCTTTCCTTGAGTTTTCCAGTTGGCATCTCTCTCTCAAGGTCAACAGAGGTCTGGGCAAATGACTAACCTCCTCTGGGACCTCTCCTGCCCTCTGCCAGGCTGGAGGTAAAGCCAGACACATGTGGGGGCCCTGCCCACATTGTTGGGATGTCCCTCTCTCTCTGAAGCCTAGGGGATGCTCCGAGGTTCCTGAGGGGCTTGGCACTGGCTTCTGCAGCTTCCTCTCATCCAAGCAGCAGCTGCGGAGTTGACGAATTACACTAAATTGTGCCACTTTCTTGGACGCCTGTTCCAGGACCTGCTGTGATGGTTCCCTGAGAAAGCCACAGGCAGGGTGGTTTGCAAAGGATCTCTTGTGCTCCTTGGCTCAGCACAGCAGCTGCTCTGAGGCAGCGTGGGCCCTGAGTGGCCCACCAGGGAAGCCTATTAAGAGCCTCAGCACTGTGAAAAGCACAGCAGAATAACACTATTAAATCTGGTGGTGGTGATGTGTGTGTGTGTGTGTGTGTGTGTGCTTAACAATGGGACCTAGCCGAGGAATCCTAGCTCTACTCAGCTTCGCATAGGTCTCTTGTTAGTCCATTGTAGTTTCTTTTCACAAGGCCTTTGGGCTTGAGTGTCTGTGCTTTTGGTGGAGTTGTTAAAGATGTAGTGTGGAAGCCAGGTGGTGGTGGCACACAACTTTAATCCCAGCAGAGGCAGGTAGATCGCTGAGTTCAATGCCAGCCTGGTCTACTTGATGGAGTGAGTTCCAGGACAGCCAAAGATTCACAGGGAAACCCTGTCTTGAAAAGCAAACAGAACAAAACAAACAAAGAAGAAAGACGCAGCCAGAAGTGCACAGCAAGGTGCAGGCGGGAAGCAGATCTGAGGGATGTCTCTGCTGCCTTGGTTGGTACTGGGCATACTTTAGTGAGAAGCTGACGAGAATGTTGCTAATGGCAAGGACAGTGTGGCCAGGGAGACCCTGCCCTGGGTATGCTTGCTGTCCCCTTCTGAGCCATTACTCTCCCCAAAGGGAAAGGAATCCTTAGATTCAAGAAGATACACCCCCTTAAGGTCTATGATGTTTAATCCCCCTGGTCAGTGTGTCTGGATTTGAAATCACCTAGATGTGTCTGGAAAGGTTTAAATGAGGAGGGAAAATCTACTCCTAATGTGAGGAACACTGCCCCATGGGCTGGGGTACAGGGCTGAATAAAAAGGAGAATATGATCTAAGCATCTTTGTTCTCTGCTTCCCTACTCTGGATTCAATGGGGCCAGCAATTTTCTGCTTCTGCTGTCACGTCTCCATTGCCACTACGGAGTGTCCCTTCAAATCATGAGCCAAAAGGAACCTTTCCTTCCTCAAGTTGCTTTTCTCACAGCAATAAGAACACACAGGAGGGCCATGGCTCCCTCTCCTCACATACTTTGTACACTCAGAACTGGCAGTTCCCTGCTACGTGGTCCCAAGCTTGCATCTCATGTCCTTGTAAGCCTCTTCCTAGCAGTCTTTTAGAGGCTGACTCTGTGAATGGGGTGGGACTGAGCTTGGGCATTCAGGTTGGGGTGTCTGCCTGCGTGCATGCATGCCTGTGTGTGTGTGTGGTCTCTCTAGGGTGAGAGAGTTCAATGTGGGAACAGGTGGGAATGGTCTGCAGGCTAGAAGTCATCTCTCCCCACAGCTCCCCCACTCCAGTGCAGAACTCCAAGGAGCCCAAGAATTCTAAATTTAAACCTTCCAGGCTTATAAAAAGTATATTTGTCAAGGTACAAGGGGGGAGTATATTTGTTTTAACAGTCTGTTGGCTTGTTTTATATGTTTTAGCTCTCACGATCTTGGCCCTGGGCGTTGGAGGTAGACCTGGCACAGATGGAGGGGGGAGCAGGCTCTAAGACCTCCCTGAAGCAGGCTGGCCCCAGGCCATGGTTTCAAAGCAATCAAGTGAAGTCAGGAGAGTGGAATGGCGGGTCTCCCTATGCCCTATGGAAAAGACTCACTTGTCTTCTGGGATGATTTGCTCTGGGTGGAGAACAGTGAAGACAAGGATGCTGATGATGAAGATAAAGATGCTGCTGATAAAGACAAGGGTGCTGAAGCTGAGGATAAGGATACTGATGGAACTGGCCAAAGCCTCATAATGTATCTTTTGGAAAACAGTGGTCTTGTGAGGATGGGCTAGAACTCTGGTTCTTTGACCTTTGACCCCTTTCTTGACCATCTTGTGAGAGAGGCAGATATGCTGTCCTCTTCCCTTTCACAGTGCTGCTATTGAGATCCCCAGATCTTCTCACCCAGGCAGCCCATTCCCACCCTAAAGCAGACATATGAAGCTGTGCAGTAACTTTCAGGAGGAAATAAGCCACTGGGAGGAAGTCTGGGTTTCCGGGTCCCATGGCATGATGGACTTCTAGCTTGAATCGGGGGCAGTTTTAAGAGCAGTATTTATGGGGACTTTATTTGGGAGGGGAAGTGGAAAGAGTGTTACTTCTGTGATTCCCAAGTAGCTTTGCTGTCACGGAGTAGAAAGGAACATAAAAAGGCCCTTTTTATATTTATCAGGAGCAAAAAATTTATTTGAAGGGTTTCCTGGACCTCTGTCCGCATCTCATCTCTGATATCCAGCCATGAATCCATGCACTCATGCATCTGTGTACCCATGCATCCATGCATTTATGCATCTATGAATCCGTGCATCCAGGTTTGTTTTCCCACAATATTAAAAAAAAACCCAGGGGAGATTATATTTAGGCTGCGTGCCATGTTATCATGTAATTTAATTCACATAAAAACCCCAATGAATATTATCAACAATTGGTAAATAGGGAAACTGAGGCTTGGAGGTGAACAAAACTTGTCTGTGATTAAGTTGGAGCCCACGTCTGTGTTTTGTAGTGTTTTCACTGAGGGAAGACGATTCCTAGATATTTTTGAAATTGGGAAAGAGATATCCTGCTAGGACTGTTTGCTTATCTCTTCCCAGCAGTGTTCTCAGGGGTCCTGGGAGAGCTGGGCATCCGGCATGTTCCTCGCTGCACTGCCTGTGGATTCTGCCCATCTGCTACCCAGAATGCCTGGCCCCCAGTGCAGTGTCTGTTGCGCCCGCAGTCAGACAGCGTAGGCCAGTTTTGACGAAGCAACAGGAGCTGTGAAACAGCTGTTTGACGTTGCCTGCTGGTTTGAGAGCCAAACACTGGCAAAGTGGTCGAATGAAATGCTGAAAACATCCTTGTTTCAGGTGAGGATGTTTTACTTACAGAACACCCATGTTTTCTTTTCTTTCCTCTCTTTCCTGGGCCCATTTATTTCCCCCTCTCCTGTCTTTTCTCCCTCCCTGCCTCCCACCCTCCAGCCCTTTCCTTTCCTCCTCTTTTCAACCTCCACTTTCTTCTCTTTCTCCTATTAAAAAACTTCCTGTCGCTATAACTATGTCTTTTTTCATCTAAAAGTCTTTTAAAAATATTTTATTTTTATTTTATGTGTATAAATGTTTGCCTGCATTTATGTCTGTGCACCATGTGTGTGCAATGCCTATGGAGGCCAGAAAAGGACATTAGATCCCCTGGAACTGGAGTTGTGGAAGGTTGTGATCTGCCTTGTAAATGCTGGGAACTGAACCCTGGTTCCGTGGAAGAGCAGCCAGTGTTCTTAACTGCTGAACTGTCTTCCTAAGATCCTTCTTTAATTAAAAAGCTACTTATTTTATTTACTTGTATGTGTATGTATTTGTGTGCACATATGTGCCATGGCCTGCATGAACAGCTTGTGAGATTCTGTTCTCTCTTTTCACCATGTGGACCCCAGGGGTCAAACTCAGGCTGGCAAGCTTGCTGGCTATTTCTCTAAAACATGTCTCCTCTCGAAAGACTTGACCTAAGCATTCCATTCTGCCATCCAGTTTCCCCATTTCTCATGCCCATGGATATGAACTCATCTTTCTAGTTCTGGGCACACAACTCCACAGATGTATAGTTTTATGAATTTCAATGTGTAGGTTTTTTTTATACCCCCAAGGTGCTGCTTTTGATTAAATCAAGGTACAGTTTGAAAATTCTAAAAAAAATAATCCCTTCTCTGCCAAACTGTCACTCAATTTAGATCAATAAAAATCTGCCTAAAAGGACAAGGCCTCTGTCGGCACCTGCCTGTCCCCTCTGGGCACCTCTGCGGCCTCTGGAACTAGGAACTACAATATCTAGGAACCGCAGACTTGGCTTTAGACGTTGGGCTTGTGTGGTCCAGCTGAGCACGCTGTGACTCACAAGCACACCCGTTCATCCAGCAAGTCCACACAGAGCACTGCTCTCCAGGGAGGAGCTCCAGGTTTCAAGAGATACGTAGATCGGAACCGCTCCCAGCGGAGTCATAAATACATTTTAACCAAGACTAACATACAAGGTGGACTTTAAAGCATATGGCCACTCTTGGTCTTTGGATTGCTGAGCCCTTCCTCTCAATTCCTGTTTCTTACTCTCTGAAGCAGGTTAGGTTAGGTCTCCCCAATGGGGGTGCTGTTAGGTTCTCTGGAGTGTTCTCTCTGTGCTCCAAGGCCTAGGAGACGTCCCACTAGTAACGGTCCCTAACCTCTAGCTCCTGGGTCACGGTCAGGTCTGTTCCCTCCTGCACACTTTCCAGCTGTTTCCTCGGCAGCCCCATCCAGGTTGCTCTTTATAGTTTGCTGTCCTCGGTGTCTCACTCCTGGCTTTGGCTGCGTTCTCTCCTAAGTGAAAACTGCTTCTGGTTTCTTTTGTGCTTCTAATTGCCTTATTAGCCATAGGCTGGCTCCCCATTGCGTATTTTAAGACATAGCTCTGCCAGAGCAACATGTCCAGCTCCACATGCCTGAGTTGGTGCTGGAGTGTCCTGGGGGAACCCATGAACCACTTCTGTGCTGGAAGACAAGGTTTGGTCCAGAGCCAAAGGCAGCCCTCTACTCTTTCTTTCCTGTACTGGGTCCACAGGTAGGCCAGAACAGGGTAGAAAAGCTTTGAGTTTTCATCTGTGATTCCTAACAAGTGAGGAAAAGGTGATGGATTCCAGCAAGTGGAACCCAGGAGAGGTGGGAAAGGCTGGCTTAGGCATTTACGGGCCCTTTCCCAACTTTCCCCACCACACAAGTTACTACACTCTGTAGACAGAGAGAGGCTCAATTTTTTCCTTCTGGGGTGGAATAAAATTCCCACTTCAATGTGCAGTGTCCAGTATTTATGTGGGGAAGAGTGTCTTAGTTACTTTTCGATTGCTGTGCTAAGATACCTTGAGCAAGACAACTTATAAAAGAAACCGTCTAATTTGGGGCTCCATGGCTGCCATGGCGGGGAGCATGGCAGGAGGCAGACAGACATGGTGCTGGAGCAATAGCTGAGAGATCACAACTTAATCCACAAGAATGAGGCAGAGAAAGAGAACGGGAATGGTGTGTACTTTTGAACCTCAAAGTCCATCCCTAGTGACGCACTTTTTGCAATTATGCCACACCTTCTTACCTCCCAGAGAGTTCCACCAACTGGGGCCCAAGTATCCAAGTATATGAGCTATCAGGGTCATTCTCGTTCAAACCACCACAGTGGGGGGAGGGGCTGTCAAACCCCTAAGAAGTTGTGGCTCAGGTGGTTCTTTTCCCCAACCTTCTGTAGGCTAGGCAAGTAGAGGCATTCTAGTCCCACTAGATAATTCTTTTTCGTTTCGATTCCTGACTCCATCCCTCCTTCTTGCCTCATGAATTTCCCCATTTGTCTAAGCTCCATCCACACCATCTCTCAAAGCCTCCCCAGAGCATCTTTTAGGTCTGAAGAGTGCAGATTGTCTATGTTGGACAGACCTGGAGAAGAGACCTACAATGGGCAGGCAATCTTAGCATCCCTGTTATCTACACTACCATTTATGAGCAACAGCACCAGACCTGATGGACATGCATATCTCTTAATCCTGTGGATTCTTCCCATGTATGATGAGTTACAGTGGGTAAGGAGGTAGGGTGCCATACAGGTCTCTAATGTACTGGCTACCCTGGCCAAGGCTAATATTGTGCACAGAGGCTTTAGAGGATGTTTCCTCGGCAAACACTGGCTTTTGCTGACTTCTTGTTCCTGGAGATTGTTCTGTAGGGAGATGCCAAGGACAGAATGACAACCGCCAGAGGGACTGAAGACCTGGTACTTTCTCTTTAGTTTTATTACCTTTCTGATTCCAGCCAAGTATGTGTTGTGATTCCAAACCCCACTCCACAACGATGTGTTAGGTCTATTCTGGTTTCTGCATTGCTTCACAATGAATAAAAATTAAGTTGGTACTAAATTTTATGGACTCTCTCTCTTTTTTTAATTCCACCTCTTTGAGCTTTAACTAGATAGTGCCTGTGGGAACTGAAGGCAATTTTAATTAGCATCTTACTACAGTAAAGAGGAACCCAGATCATCACTCTGCAACCTCCACTGCTGCCTTCTGTCACCCTGCCCATCTACCTCCACGTAGTCATCTGTGCCTCTCCCTCAGGGCTTGCTCACTACTTATTTGCATCACAAAGATTCCCCTGGTACCACAACCGTGGCTTTAGCGGTCCAAGTGCTGCCATGTTTGCTGATGTACAACAATTCCACCTCCGTGCCCGCATTGATTGCCTCGGGAGAGTAATTGACTTCCTGGTCTGTGCCTGGCAGCCCGTTTAGGTTCTCCAGGTAAGTACTTGAGGGTCAGGACAACATCTTCAGGTTTTGTTTCCATATTAACCTGGTGTCCTTCCTTAGATGCTCATGGGCTCCCGAGTGTGAACTGAGATAAAAATGAGGGAAAGCACTGGTCAGACAGTCTCGGAAGGAAGCAAGCTGCTGTCTAGAACTACGTTTCTCATGTTTCAGTGACCCTCCAGTTCACGTGGGTTTTGTTGCCTGGGATTCCCAGGGACTCTTGTTATAGAACATGATTTGAGAACAACTTGCTGGGACCAAGACTTGCAAAATCCACTATACAGAGACAAAATCTCATGTGACTTATTTTAAAGACAGGGTTTTAGTCTAGGCTAGGCCAGCCATAAATTCTGAGTAGCTGAGGATGACCTTGAAATTCTGAACCTCCCACCTTCACCTTTTGAGTGATGACATCAGATGTGTGAGCCCATACCTAGTTTATGTGGTGGTGGGGTCACATCCAGAGCTTCATGAATACAACGCAGGAACTTTACCAAGTAAGCTACATCCCCAGAAACCACATGAGTTGCTAACAAGAGTTTATTTGAGAAAAAGATTTATGCTTTTTTCTTTTGTTTTGATCTGTGAGTTTATTTATTTAGTTTTTTTAAGTGTGTGTGTGTGTGTGTGTCTGTGTATACATGGTGTGTTCATATGTGTGTGTAGTCAGTTTTCTCTTTCCACCTTTATGTGCATTCTAAGGTTGAACTCAGGATGCCAGGCTTTCAAGGCTAGCTCTTTTTCCTGCTGAGCCATCTCTCTGGCCCCAGAACTGGGAATTTCTTAACAAGTTTTAAGGACACACAAATAGATCATCTCTGAGAGTGCACACAAACCCAAACGATAACTAACAAAAATACTTGTAAATGTCAAATTGAATTTGCCTATTTAATTTGTGCTGCTATCTTTAATTCATTTATAATTAATCCCTGGCTTATTCTCAGCCCTGGCCTGTTTGCTCTTGACCTTCCTTCCTGTCTGCCTTCTCCCTGCTGTTTCTATAGTTTTGTTCATTAACTGCTGGAGTTTACCGCCCTGAGGAAGAGGTACTCTTCCTAGATCAGGTCCCTCTCTTGAGTTATGAGCAGTCCCACCTCCCCAGCCACCTGAGCCTTCATCATAACTTGTAGGAACATTCTTTCATTCCAGTGTTTTAACTGGGACTTAAGAGGCAAAGTAAATATTTTAAATGGTCTCATAATTCTTTACATTTATTTAAAAACACAATGTATGCATCAAATAAATAAATGTATGGTTTATTTTGTCTTTTGGCTGGCTGACTCAAAATATCCTCTAAACTTCAGTTGTATGGTTAGAAAGTCATTGGCTGAGGAAAAAAAGAAATCAAAAACCAAACCAAAATACTAGGATAGACATAACTAACCCAACGTGAGTTTATAAATGCATTTTCAGGGAGTTTAGACCAATTTCTAAATCTTAAGAAAGAGATGCCACCCACATCTTCCTATATTAAAATGTAAAGAGAATCATGGTATAATTAACTGAAGTATGTCTAAGGGGATGTCATCAAACAGAAGGTGGGTACTTGGTGTGGGAGGTCCTTTTGTCTATGTGTTGCTTTTATGGTTTAATGAATAAAGAAACTGGCTTGGCCCGATAGGGCAGAACTTAGCTTGGTGGGGAAAACTAAACTGAATGCTGGGAGGAAGAAGGGCAGAGTCAGAGAGAAGTCATGGAGCCTCTGCTGGAGACAGATGTTCTGAAACTTTGCTGGTAGGCCATGATCTCGTGGTGATGCACAAATTAATAGAAAAGAGTTAAATTAATATGTAAGTGTTAGCAAATAAGAAGCTAGAACTAATGGGCCAAGCAGTGATTTAATTAATACAGTTTCTGTGTGATCATTTCGGGGTTAAACTAGCCGGGCAGCCAGGAACTGGGCATTGGGAACCAACAAGCTGCTCTCTCCTCCAACAGGTACTTTCTTGAGTCAAGTTAAAACTGAGCCCCAGATGAAACCTTTGCTCAGCACATTTACCTGCTTCTCCTTTTTTTTCGCTTTCCCTCATAAGGTCTCATCTCAAACTTGTAATCCTCCTATCCCTCCTCCAAAGTACTGGGATTACAAGTGTGTGCCACTGTGCCTAGCTTTTTGTATTTGTTCTGTAGGTACATATTCTCAGAACAGAGAAAAGACATACTTGAATGTAACATATTCTAGGAAAAGAAAGCAAACAAACAAAACCTTGTAACAGACATAACTTTCAAATTTCAAATTCTAAAATTGGTTTCTTATCCTGTGCTGGTGGGTTTTAGTATGTTTATATTTTTGTCTTCGATTTCTTGTTCCTCACTAGATTTTTGGGGGTTGGGGGAGGGATTTTGTGGTTATCCTAATCAACTGTGGCTTTAGCTTGTAAAAATTAATTTTTAAGTTCTCCTCTGAAAATTTCATAAATGTATATAATGTATTTGGATTATATATGCCCCTCAGTCCCTCCCTCCAACTTCCCCTCACCCCACAACACATCTCCCTTCTAACTTCTTATCTTTTGCCTTTTGAAAAATAACCACTGAGTCCAACTAGTGCTGTCTGTATTGTGCATGGACGTGTGGCCATCCACCAGGTCATGGTCTTCCCGGCTACCCCCAAAGAAAAGTGACAGCCCACCCTGGCAGATAAAACAACTTTCAGTTTCCACACACATAGGAGAGCCCCTGGTTTGGTCTGGGCAAAGAGCGGCCTCCTTACTGTCTCTTGGGAGGAAGCTGGGCAGCTTTTACCTTCTCCTTAGAAGTGTAAAGTCCTTGAGAGATGAACTTGTCTTCAGATCCTTTAAGCAGGGGTACCATAAGAAGAGCTGCACCCCAGCACAAGAAGTCAGCTTGATGTCTCTCTTCAGTGGAAGCAATAAATACCTCAGAGAGTCTGGGGGCCTGGGATATCTGATTAGAAGGAAATCAGCAAAGGATATATGGTAGTTAGACAATAAAATCAAGTATTTTAATGATCACAAATAATGATTATTTACTATGCTTGATAATTATTCAAGAATAATAACAAGGCATTATTCTAGGCATTTTATCTAATTATTTTGATTGAGAATAACCCTATGAAGTAGACATTAATATAATCAAGATCATAGAGATAAGGAAACTGAAGCAGGAATCAGTTAAACAACTCATCTAGTCCCTTTGCGTTACTACAACACAGTACCTGATTCTGGTAACGCATAATGACAAAAGTTTGTTTTCTATGCAATAACATCTAAATAGCCCAACGTTAGCCTCTGGGGAAGGCTCCTTGGATGCCTATAACAGCAGAGAAATAGAAGGAAAAGTGGGCAGATGCAATGATAAATGTCACGTGATACAACAGGAAGCAACAAACACGGGAGAGGTCACTCTTGTTCTTTATAACAGTCTGCAAGGGGAGGAGCTAGACTTTTGCTTCCACGACTTCCAAACTACTCCTCAAACCCAACATTAATCTCTTTACCACAGAGGGTTTAACCCAGTCATCTCGTTAGATCCCGTCTATGGGCGTCTTAGCACTTTCTAGGACTTTTATATTGCTCATCAAGTTTCCACACATGGAACTTTGGGTGTGTGTTTAAACCATACTTAGCCACGACTCTGTCCAAGGCTATCTAAATTCCAACGATGGGGTTCCAGATTGCAAGCATTTTGAAAAGCATTTTAATTACTGTATGTGAGGGCACAGTAAAGAAAACACCAAAATGGCGGCTCCATGATTAGGGGAAGGGTTTTGTTGTGGATAGGAGAGAGATAACATTCAGGGGCATCTGGAAGAGTCTAGAGCAGAAAGAGAAAGAAGCAGACTGAATACGGCCTGGGGTATCTTCAAGAGAAGGGTAACAGTAGAGATAGCAGAGAGGGGCTTGTCATTATATAGAGAACAAATGGGTGTCTGGGAGGAGGAGGGCCTGTGAACTGTGAAGGGCCAAGATGCTAGTGTGGGCTTTGGGATGTCTAACAAGTACATGTGAGTAGGGGTGAAGGAGTCTGGAGGCCAGCATGCACTCTTATATAAAACCACAGGAATATGCCAATGGAGAGTCCTATGTCCCTTCTGCCAGAGGCAAGGGAAATGACTCCTTTTGGAGGATAGGGACCCATTTCACAAGTTCCTGGGGGGTGATGCTGGCTTTTATCTAGCTGCCAGAAATTCTTCTACAGTCCAGGTTGAGCTGTGCCAAGACTGTCATTTCTGGACATGTGTACTACCTGAGACCTGACACTTAAAATGTGTATGTGTTTGTGTGTGTGTGCCCATACCACAGTGACTGTGTGGAGGTTAGAAGACAAGTTGCAGAGTACAGTTTCTTCCATGTGGGACTCAGGATTCCAACTCAGGTTGTGAGGCTCGGTGACAAGCTCTCTCACCCATGGAACTATCTTGCCAGTCCAAACTGTATGCATTTTGACCAGTGTGTTATCTTTGCTGTATTGCAGAGTAGAGAAGGTTGGCATTCAGAGGCGTGAGAGGCTTAGGGTTAACTGCTCTGGACGGTGTTATAAAACAGCACGAGAGGGACCTTGGTGGGTCCCATGGCAGGTGACAGAATACACCATGCAGACAGAGCTTGAGTGTGGAGTTTGAGATAAAAGGAATGGG
>LOEQ01000238.1:19518-31307 GCA_001685075.1 Bramus lutescens | reverse complement strand
GTTTCTCTGTGTAACAGCTCTGGCTGTCCTGGAACTTGCTTTGTAGACCAGGCTAGCCTGGAACTCACAGAGATCCACCTACCTCTGTCTCCTGAGTGCTGGAATTACAGGCATACACCACCACTGCCTGGCTGGGAGGGAGTTCTTTTCTGGAGGAAACCTGCTTCCCAGATGAGGGTAGCACCATGCTCACCAGACTCCTGTGAGTCTGACTAAGATCCTGAGGGAAGCTGTTGATGTTCTGCTAGGATATTTTGTTCCCCACTATATCCTGTCTCACCTAAGGGCATGGCGTCTGGGTAGCTGCCTTAGCTTGCAGCTCTGGGTACCAGAATCGCGTCTTCCCTCATGCCAGGCAGGACAGAAACTTTTTATGGTCTTCACAACTAATTTTACTTAGGGTCCCAGAACTAGGGAGATCATTGGAGCTTCAACTAACCCCTTCCTGTCTATAATGGGAACACTGGAGACCAGGGAGATGCGAACCTAATCCCCACAGTTTATTAGCGACAGTGCTGGCTTTACTTACCAGGGCAAAAGCCAAGCAAGAGACCATCACCAGCATGGCTGCCTAGCAGCTCTGCGAGGCCAGCAAAGCAGGCAGCAGTCTGTCCTCCCAGCTGTGCAGAATCCTACCTGGTGCTCTGAAAACTGACTTATTGGTCCTTTTTGGAGTTTCATAGCTGACATGGGATTTTGAGGGACCAGGCAGCCACTGGCTAGGGTAACACCAGCACCTTCACTATCTCTCTGGAAGCAACCATATTCTGTATTTCAGGGCCCTGGCTACATCGAAGGTGAGTAGTCCACAGCAGCTAAAATGACCAGATCCCTTCAGCTGTAAGAAGGAATGACAGCCATGTGATATTTAGAACATTTCTGGAGTTGCTGAGTGATGAGGGAGGTTAGGGGGTGCTTGAGTATGGAGAAAGACCTCTCCTATAAATGTCCATGAGGCTTGGTCTTGTTTTGTTGTCTCAGGTCCTTACAACAGTGTAATGCTACAGTGTTCAAACGGAGCATTCTGCTGTCTGATGATAAACCCTAACCCTAACCCTAACCCTAACCCTAACCCTAACCCTAACCTTAACCCTAACCCTGATAGCCTTTCTTGTGAAAGGGTTGGGCTACCGGCTTCAAGGAAAAGAAACAGTAGGAGCTATTCAGCTCTGACACTACACATTCCCCACCTGGGCACGGGCCTGGGAAAGCAGCTGGAATCCGTCAACTCACTGGGCGTCATCAGCCTGTGCAGTCCCTCTGCCACCAGCTTCTCCAGGAGAGGCCCCAAAAGGCTTAATCATTTCAATTAGAACAAAACCGAAGCTGAAGAAGCCATGGGACTAAGGACCGAGCAATCTCCTATCACAGAAAGACAAGGGTCAGAGCCCTCTCTGCCCCAACGTAGTGGGCTGACTTATTTCCCCATAGCATATGCTGCCAGAACATTCATTAGTGATAAAGGGCTCTGTGCATGTGATCCTGCATACAGACTTAGGGACTGACAGAGTGAGGACAGCACCCCACCTTCCACGATCAACTCTTCCCTCCTGGAAACAGCGCTTGTCCTGAGACTGGCTTGGGGCTTCCCATGGTGCCTGTTCATAAATGATTCAGGCTCTGCTTTTGGAAAGTGTTATAGCCCCATCTCTTTTCCTTCATTCAGGAGCACAGACAGTGGTCTGAGGCTGGAATTTATTGCCCAGAAAAGCTTTCAGGTTTAGGACTAGAAGGGCAGCACCACAGACAGCACACAGATCCCATACAGCTTGGCCAGGCAGAGGGAAGCGGGGAGAGGAAAGGGCTGCTGGGTACTCAGCTGGGGAGCCAGGCTGAGTTATGCCCTTTTCAGGGCTTTCGGAAGGCCTGGCCCTGCTAGGCTTCTGGATGCAGTCCTGGTCATAGTCAGCTGTTGGAGGAGGAGAGCCGCTTGTTGGTTCCCAGCTGCCCTGCTAGCTTAGACCCGAAATAATCACACAGAAACTGTATTAATTAAATCACTGCTCAGTCCATTAGTGCTAGCTTCTTATTGGCTAACTCTTATATTAATTTAACCTACTTCTATTAATCTGTATATTGCCACGTGGCTGTGGCTTAATGGGTTAAATTTCCAGCTTCTATCTCCAGCGGCTTCATGGCTTCTCTCTGACTCCGCCTACTTTCTCCCAGCATACAGTCTAGCTTTCCCACCTAGTTCTGTTCTTCCCTGCCATAGGCTCAAAGCAGTTCTTTATTCATTAACCCATAAAAGCAACACACAGACAGAAAGACCCCCCAACCAGTCAATTTTCCATCACTATAACAAAATAAATGAGATAATGAATTTATAAAGAGAAAAGACTCACTTTGGCCCTTGGGTTTAGAAGTTCTAGCCCAGGGTTAGACAAGTCACTGCTTTGAGCCCCTGTGGGATGCATGGCAGTGAGACACATGTGGCAGAGGAAACTGCCCACCCCATGGCCAGAAAGCAAGAGAGGGAGAGAAAGAGGCTAGGGATCCTCCAATCCTCTTCAAGGACACGTCTCCAGTGACCTAAGGATGTCCCACTGGGTTCTGCCTCCTAAAAGTTCATCCCTTCCCACAGCACTACCAAGGTCTGTGCCATAGGAGTTCTTGGGGAATACTCATGAATCACGGAGTTCTCTAAGAGCCTGGACCCTGCTGACCTACCACTTCTCAGGAAGGGGGTACCCTTTCTAGGGCTGGTGGTCCCAACTCAAGACCTTTTCTTCAATTCTCCTGCTCACAATTTGAAAGCAAGCAGTGCAAGTGCTTCAGGCTCATGTAAAACACTCCTCTCCTCACTAGCAGGTTGGCACGCCATTTCTGGTCCGTTAGCTAGGCATGGTATCTCCTGTCAGTGTTCCAGTAAGCCTCAGTCACTCTTTGGGGTCTAACCTGGGCTCTGCTATTCACAGAAACATTTTTTTAGGTACTCTTGCCCTGTTTTCTGCAGCCCCATGGTAGTGCATGTCTGCAACCAGTGATGATGGGGGTACAATACTAATGGTGGCAGCTGGCATTCATGACATGCATACACACTTCCAGGTTCTCTTCAAGCTCGCTTTCTATTAACTCAGTCTATTCCTAACAAAGTTCCTTTTCTGGCAGATAAAGGCATTATCCCTATCTTGATGGTACAGAAATACTTTCTTTATAACCCCTCCTCCAAGGCCTTTGTTTTTTTTTTCTTCTTTTTTTTTGTGTGTATGTGTGTGTGTGTGTGTGTGTGTGTGTGTGTATTAGTGCTTGCCCCCACTGTGCCAGTGGAAGGAAAGGGACACGGGCACACTACACAGTAACAGTTGTCGTTCAGGGGCTTTCCTAACCACGGCCTGACGGGTCCTCACTGTTAGAACCCCAGTGAGAATGAGTATTTTACCCATTTTCCAAATGTAGTTCAGCTAGAAATGCTTCATTTGCACACACAATATGCCTGTCATGAGGCTTCTGCAATCTTGTGGTTAAATGCACATTTTACCCAGGGCATGGCTTTGGGCTTGGCCTCTCTGCCCTCCAGTTGCATTATCTGGAAAATGGCAAGTAGACATGTCCACCTCTGAAGTTGTGGTTAGCCCTGAATGAGAAAAAAGCATGGAAAGAGCCTTGAACAAGATCCCTGGCACACACTAAGCACTCAGTAAAGGATGGTTGGCATTACCATGGTTTAATGGGATGCAATACCAAATGTTTCATGAGCGCCTATGATGTGATTCAGGCCAAGGTTTCACATTGAGTACTTGCTTCCTCTGTTTAGACTGCCCTTCTTTGCTTGCCAAAGTGCCCCGAGAAGCACTAAGCCCACAGAAGCTGATCAATCAATGCTTCGTGATCGACGGCAGTCATTATGAATGTTTTCACCTGCCAGTCTTTATCCATCTTTCCTCTCTAGGAAAAACCAGTGGTTGTGTGATGATCACCCAAAACCCAGTATTGGGAGCCAGGTGACCCAGAGGTTAAGTTCCTCCCAGCTTTGGGCCTCCAGGACTTGGCTTAGATGCTCTCTCATTCCTTTGTACATTTCAGTTCTTAGGGAAAGTGAGTGTCAAAGAAGTGGAGACCTTGAAATGCTCCCCAACTCTTTGCACCTGGAGCTAAGTCACTGTAAACTGTTTTCAGCTGAGAACCAGACTCACCAGACATACCCCCCCACCATGTACATGTTAGCCCATCTCTCTATGCTTACCTATGGTTGTGGCTTAAGTGGGCTTGCTCTGCAGTCCCCATTTTCCCTATTGAATTCAGGTCAATGGACAATCCCATAAATATGGACACGTGCGTACATGTGAACACCTATACAAAGCCTTTATTAATACTTGGAGAAAACTCCTATTTCTTACTTGGTCCCTTGTACCCTGGCTTCTATTGGGAAGGAAGAGACTACCAATTTGGAAACATTCAGAACTTCTTATTCCAGTCTTGCTGAGGTTGTTAAATGTGAGCAATATGCTAGGTGGACGCAAAAGGAACGCCATATACTTCATCTGAGAAAATGGAGACAACGTGGTCTGGCTCAGATTAGCCTTTGATCAGAAAGGGACACTCTGACACCTTCTTCATGTGGACAGCAGAGGCTTGTCCTTCAGGGGTGCTTTCATAGAGAGAACTATGGCTGAGACAAAGTTCTGGAATTGTGAGACCTCCAGGTGCAATGCTTGCCTGGGAAGCAGGAGTTAGCGTCACATGACAGAAACTGGAGGGCATGAAGTTGAAATTTTGGGCTCAGTTACGTGATCATTAAGCTTCTCTTTCAGCCTAGCTGAAAGTTACTAATTTTATTTCTTTCTGGAGTTCTTACAGAGAAAAAGATCTGCTATTACTCTGTGAATTTGTTGCTGGAAGCCCTTGATTAGGTAGGAAGTGGGTGCGTTTACTGGAGACTTGGGGTCTTTTGGCTGTAAAGTAAGAGAAATGAGCCCCTGCCAAGTGTGTGTGCATTGCAGGTAAGGCTTTTAATGGGGCTTTGGCTCGTGGGAGATGCGAGCAGCAACTGGCCAAAGAGGAGGCCAGGCTGCTCTTAACCAAAGCACTTATCGATTGCGTGGTTGGGCTAATGGAAGTCAGAATCTTGCCTGAAGGACTTCAAGTGCTTAGCAGGGCAGGGTGGGTGGAAGCTGACAGACTTCAGGTGTTGGGGAACAAGCTGGGACGCAGGAGTCTATTCGGCCTTCTCTCCTTTTTCGGTGGCTCCTGTCTCAGGGGTACCCGGTCAGGGGCGAGTGAAGGACATGGGGGAAGGAAAGTGGCAGCGGCAGTAGGGATGTAGGGGTGGGGGAGGCAGGAAGGAGCATCTTTCTCTTCTACCTGAATGAAGGAGCAGCCCAGGGCAGCTGGACACCCTGTCTGAATTTGGACTTGATTTGAAGACTTTAACCTAAGGTGTAGATTGAAAGAGGATGCCCCGAGAGTTGCTCAGACTCACCAAAACATGGCAATAAGTTGGCAGGGCTGAGTCGGCCTGTGGAAATGGGTATGAAGAAGCTCTCTCACCTAGGCTCTGGTATTCAAGGAAGAGGCTGGACTACATCTCCTAGCAAGTGATCCTACAACAGGGATCCTGGGCAGGGGAAAATGGAGGAGAGGCTATCCAGGGCTGGCCAGTTGTGAACTGGTACAGGAGTCTGTATTAGAACATTGGGACAGCAGACCTAGGGGTATCTGAATCAGCCAAGCACCCACCTCCCCTGGGAAACTTTAGAAGCCCTCAGTCTCCTCCCACCTTCTTATATATCCCCACTTTCTGTCGGTCTTAACTTATATCGATGGCAGTTACTTGTCGGCACTTCCTTTTCCTATCTAGAGTGACTGAGAGCCTTGAGGGACTGTCCCCTGTGTTCTGTCCCTCTGTCTGGCAGACACAAGAGGACAGTAAGAAGAGGTTAGACAGTTAGGCTGAATGCACTCAGAACCAAGCAGGCCATCTCCCATCTCTTCTAAGTGGTGTGACTGTTGGCTTTGGACCCTGCGAATGAAGATTGTTTACTTTGTACATTTCCCAGTCCTTGGTCCACCTTCTCTCCTCTCCGCTCAGTTATGAGAACAGAGGCTTTACATCCTCCCCTTTTGGTGCTGGACCTAATTTGGCTCAGCAGACCTCCAAGTAACTAATTCAGAAGCCAGAGGGTGCTGCCCCCTCCTCTAAGATGCCTGGCTAAGGGTTGGCTAGGGGAGGTATGGTGGTCTTACTAACAACCCCCTCACCCTAGCGCCAGCTCCGACAGAGCAAGAGCTGTTTCACTACAAATTTAAATTTATCTCTGCACCCTGCCAGGATGGGAGCCTCTTCCTTGGGGGTGAATTATTTAATCACTGTCTTCCCCTTGAATCAATGCAACTAATGAACTTTTTTTCTTTTCTTTTCTTTTTTTTCCACTTCCTCTTTCCCTCTACTACCAGCCTCTTCTTATTCAGATTCTTCTAGCCTGAGCCCTGACTCGCCAGGGACTTTACCTAGGGAAGGCTGGCTGCTTTTCCCCCAGGGCACTGTCAACTCTGGAATAACACCTGCAGAGGCAACTGTGCACGGTAGTCTCTCTTGTCAGTGTCACACAATGGCAAGGCCCTTGAGCTGCCTCTGAGAGGAAAACTTCAGAGCAAGGAGGCGGGGGCTACAGGAGGAAGGGAGCCGTGGAGTCATTTGTCACGGCTAAATGGAAATTTATTGCTATAATCCTAGGGCTATAGAAAGGCTTCAGTTAGGTTGGCAAGAGGAACAGAACTCCAGAAATTTCTGGGTGGAAAAAAAAACCAAAACCAAAAAAACAAGTGTCTCTAAATCAATCTAATGGCTGATGGTTTTGGTGTCATTGGGAGTCTTGACATCTCTGGGATGTGGGTAGCCTGAGGTTAGGGGCTTGAAGAGCTGGCTCATTTCCCAGACAGTCTTGTAGGTGTCAGTAACTCCACTACCACCATCGTCCCCAAGTCTACTGATCCTTCAGGAGAGCCCAACCTTAAGCCTGTGATGAGACTAGGAAAAAGAAGCCCTACAAAGAAACCTTATTATATAAATAAGATAAGGTGAAGACCCCTAAATCAGCCAGGCCTGCCATGAGTCTCCTTGGTCCTATTAGCGTTGTGTCCTGGCTGGAGGCCAGTGTTAATCCCCAAGATACAAGGAGAAAGACAGCAGACCCAAATCATTTGGGCCAAATTAATTAAAGCAAGCTTTTTTATTTGCATACTTGGGCTGCCTCCCCCAAGGTGGGGTTTGAGAGGTCAGCGTTGGATGTGAGGAAGACAAGGTTGTTTTATAGTTCAGGGGTAAGGGGTTCCCCAAAGAGGGTTTTGGCAGGAAAAGTAGTCGGGGTTATAGCAACAAAGCAGAAACATAACAAGTTAGTCATAACCACCTCCTGAAGCAAAGGCACAAAGACACGATTGCAAGTTGGGCATCATGACAACCTTTTTGAAACAAAGGTAGGATTGCAAGATGGTTATAACGTTTTGAAACAAAGACATGGTTTCCGTTTCCAGGAGCAGGCAGTGCAGAACCATTTGTAGTTGAGACTACAGGAGGGCCATAGTCCGATCCTTGAGCCTAATTTGTCTTTACTATAAGAGGACTTTAAAGCCTAAGATGGAGGCAGGCTAGTTCATCACCAGAAATGTCAAAAAAAAAATGTTCTGATTAGAGACATTGGTTTGTGTCCTTGGTTCTAAATCTTTCTTCTTTTGCACAGAAAATTAACGAGCAGAGCCACCTGGAAGATGTGTGTGGTCAGATATTTCACTGATCTTTGGAAGTGTGTGCTAAGGCTTGTCTGAGGCTTGTCTAGTCACCAGGATGCAGAGGTAAGGGATACCTCACAGGGCTCTGTGGCCTGACCAGCTGGACTGATCAGCCCACCACATCATATCTCAGCCAAATCATTTCAAAGTCCAATTGACTTCCTTAGCAAAAAGCCTATTTAACCCCTAGATAAAAGTCTCTTGGTAGCAACTCTGCCTCCGCCCCCTCATCGTACCCCAAGTCTAAACTTTGCTAGTGACCCTCTTGTGAACCTTCTGCTGTGTGGAGGCTCTGTTTGTTTTCTCTTTCTAATAAAACTTTCTGAATTCACCCATCATTGTCCTTGAAATTCCTTCTCGGAATCTGTGAGACAGAGGCCCCAGAGCCCCTGATTAGCGGAAGCTGCAGTGAGCGTGAAAGGCACCTTTGCTCTTGAGTTAAGCCTGCTTGAGACGAGAACATCTCCTTCATATCCACAGACCTCCAGCTGTCCTAGCTGTGCCGAGCTCTTCCCTACCTACTGCAGAGGAGAGAAGTGTGCCTGTCTCTCAGGTGGCTTGTAACCTAACGAAGGAAGAAAATTAAGACCACGGTTCAAGTGGGGACACAAGTGTCATGTTATTTGCATGAGCAGGCATGTGGAGAGAGGGCCTCTGATGACTGGGGCAACCAATCAAGTTCTCATTCCTTGAATTTGATTCTCAGTGTATGAAAAATTTTTGGATAGAAACTTTATCTTTTTCTGATATTTTGATGCCTCTGTCAATATTTCTGTTAAGTCTCCATTTTGCTGACAGGACAACAGGCTGAGAGAATTTCAGCAATAATTGAACACTGGCTCTGACTTTGTGTTCCTTACCCTTTTCTCGCAATATGCCAAGGACTGAAGAAAGGGGAAATGAGACTCCAGGTGAGTAGGATTTAAAATGGTGGGAAGCATATTTCAGGGTGGAGGAATAGCAGCACAGTAGAGACTAAAAAGTGTTGGACGAAAGAGTAAACACACCAATGAAGTCAAGAATGCCCTTTGTGAGATGCCAGTGGGATTCCAACTAATGTACAGGGCTTGTACTCCGGAGGAGGGTGTGACTAGATTGTGGGTCCTGCGGGTGCAGACAGCGGAGTTTGGGTTGGGTGGAGACACTGGGGTTGGGGACGGGGCATGGAGTCTTCCCTGGAGGACTGACAATCGTGTCTAGCCCTGTACATCCTATGCCTATAAGATTGTGTTCTTGGACATAGAGGTAATGCAAGAAGAAAAGAACGCTGCCAGATGAAGACAGCTTTGAGTTTCCAGATCCCATGGAAGGACGAGCCTGACAACCTCTCCAATTGCTTCCTTCTTCCTTCCTTCTTTCTTCTCTTGTTCTTAATATGAGATATGTGTTGCACAATATTTGATTACAATGTGAACCCTGAGGCTGCTTAATTTACTGGAAAAACCTGTTCCTAGTTGTGGTGTGGCTCAGCCCTAGGACATACCTTCAAGTCAAGAGCTTTTGGCTTGAATAGTTTTAACAGGATTAAATAAAGACAACCATAGGTCAAGAGGCTGAACAGGCAACCAGCTGACAGGATGTGAGCATTAGATTATTAATAAAAAACTATTGAGAATAAGAGGGAGTCAGGAGGATGGATAGAGAGACAAACAGGAAGTAGAGGGGAGGGGACACTGAGTTGAAGAATTCTTGTTTGAGACAGTAGGAAAGACGAGAGGCTTCAGGGCCAGCTGCTAAGAAGAAAGGCAAGCTGGATGTTTCCTCTGCCTCTCTGCTCTAGCAGGCTTTCACCTCCAGCATCTGGCTCCTGAGTCTTTACTGATGAAATTGAACAATTGAGATTTTGTTAAAAACAACAGACAGGGTCTTGTTTTATAGCACAGACCGATGGCCTGGAACTTGCTCCCACAGCCTAGGTTGGCTAAGAACTCTTGTTCTTTCTGCTTCTGCCTCTCAGCTGCTGGAATCACAGGTGCATGCCACTGGACTGTCATATGAGGACTCCCTTATTTCTTCAGAGCTCAGAGGAAATATGATAACTCCAGTGCTCTAACTCAGCCATCCAGTCCTACCTTTTCATGGCGCCCTCTGCTTCTCCCATGTGGCACTTGTCATAGTCATAATTGGCTGGTTGATTAATACCCGACTTGGCTGTGAATCCCCAAGTTCCGTAGATCAGCTATTGCTCTATGGTGTTCAGGGTTGAATCTCCAGCAAGTAGCATGAAGTTGGGCCTAGTTATCAGGAAGTGTGTACCTAGTGACTGAATGGACCTTGGAATGGGTATGATGATATTAATTCACATGGTAGGTGGGAGGATGTAAGGCCACCTCATAAGATCGTTGCAAAGCTAAAGATTAATGGGCGCGATCACTGTTGCTCGGGCAGAAATAAAGACCATTTAGGGCAGTGATTCTCAATGTAATCCTGTGACCCTTTAACATCGTTCCTCATGCTATGGTGACCCCCCAACCATAAAATTATTTTCATCGCTACTTTATAACTGTAACTGTGCTACTGTGATGAGTCATAACGTAAATATTTTTGGAGATGGAAGTTTGCCAAAGTGGTTGCGACCCACAGGTTGAGAACCACTGATTTAGCATGTCTATTCGTGGCAAGGACAAGTTTGTTGTCAGTCACCCAGAGTGGTGCAAATGCTCCATGCATTTGTTTTCATGTCAGCGTGCCTGTCTAGAAAATCATCAGGGGACTTGGATGTGGCTGGTGTCACTCCCTTTCAGTCTAACTAAGTGTTGTTATGGGAAACCAGTCTCTTCAAAAGTACTTTTTGATGCTAATGTGCATGATGTTGCTGATGAAGACATGACGATAAGTGAGATAAATCATGACAGTCTCTGGACCGAGTGAAATAGGTATTCAATAACCATTAGTAGACTCTTAATCTAAATGGTAATGCTAATTACTTTCCAAGACTCTCTTTTTGATTGCCAATAATGGGAACTGACTCAAAGGTGCTTCTGGAGGAAGGAAGCCCAGTGGGGTGGAGCCTAGTGCACACCCAAGGGCAGAAGATGAACTTGGGCTTCTTTAGAGTCAGGAGCCAGGAAGTGCGATGCTATCAAGGATTGGGATATCTGCTGTCCCTGTGTGATTTCATCTTGTCCCCCTTTATTCTTCTCTTTTCTATGTACTTGGTTGGATTGGGGTGGAAATGGAAATGGGGCAGAGGGCACCTTCCCTCATCCATCCTAAGAATCGCAGCTGACAGTCTTACAACAAAAGGCAATCAGAAACCAGCAGAATGACTTAGTTTTTTTTTTGTGACGTAAGAGGCTTCAGAAGCAAGAACATGAAGACCCAGCAGAAACTGTTCATGCTTAGGGTCAATGAAGAAAGGACAGCTGTGGTAAATGACATCAGACAAAAGGGTGTGACATGATATCACCGGCAGAATGGAATGAAGCAAGGCCTGGCTGTGGCAGATTCCTTTTAGCCTCACTGCAGCCTTCTTTCTTCTCAGGCCTCTGGGTCAAGGGAGAAGGGAAGAGTGACCTTCTAGGTTTTATCACTAATTTGGGGGGAAGAGGGTTCTAACCTCCATGATGTAACTTGGTGATGTGGGATTCCCCTCTGTATGCTGTTAATATGTTTTATTGCTATTAATTAATAAAGAAGCTGCTTGGGCCTATGGCAGAGCAGAATAGAGCAAGGCAGATAGAGGAGAAAAGGTGGAGTTAGAGAGATGCCATGTAGCGGCTGAAGGAGACAGATGCTGGAGAACCTTACCAGTAAACCATGAATCTCGTGGTGATACATAGATTAGTAGAAATGGGTTAATTCAAGATGTAAGAGTTAGCTAGAAATATGCATGAGCTAATTGACCAAGCAGTCTTGTAATTAATACAGTTTCTGTGTGATTATTTCGGGTCTGGGTGGCTGGGAAATGAACAAGTGGCCTCTGCCTACGTTTTGGGGAGAGGGATGCTATTTCTCTGTAGTAATGAGGGGAGCGGGCCTGCTTTTCGTCCGGCCCAGCTCCTGCACCGCTAGCTTATACCCCGAAATAACAACACACAAACTGTATTCATTTAAGC
>LOEQ01000237.1:434098-444471 GCA_001685075.1 Bramus lutescens | reverse complement strand
ATAATAATATAATAATATATAAAATAATATAAAAAGAGTGTGAGGTATCTAGACAATTCTAAGCCCAACCAAGTAAACTTAAAAAAATTTATCATTGTATTAAGGAAATTGATATAAATGAAGTGAGTCTATCAGATCTATGGCTTAAACACAAATAAATTCTCAGATGATCCCATTAATCTTGACAGCATAAGGAGAAAGGTGTGATTTCTTCAGTAGGGAAAAAGGTTTTGCTTTTTTTTAAAAAAAAATTGCTTTACCCACAAAGGTAACTTAATTATAAGGAAAAAAACTCTATTTCTCAACAAAAAAATTGTTTTGTCTGGTGCAATAATCTCTATGACACTTCAGCTGGGTACCTACAGTCTGTTGGCCAGCATAATGATGGCTTCCATGGCAGGTGGCACCTACAGGGCTTAAGAGCGTGGGTTCTGTACCAACTGGCTGGGTTCAAGTTTTTGTTTTGGTATCACAATGTCCAAGTCAGTCTGATATTTACCTGAGAGGAATAGAAAACAACTCTGACCAACTCTTTAAAAAAGATTTATTACATATACAGTGTTCTGCCTACATGTATCCCTGCAGGCCAGAAGAGGACACCAGATCTCATTACATGTGGTTGCTGGGAATTGAACTCAGGACCTCTGGAAGAGCAGCCAGTGCTCTTAACCTCTGAGCCATCCCTACAGCCCCATGAGCAACTTTTACAGAGGGGGAAATTTACTTAAAGCTTAGAAGGTGTGCATCCAAAATTGTCAGGCAGTCTGAAAAGCCTGTACGGAGACTAGACATCTAAGATGGTGCCAAAATCATGGTGCAGACATGGTCTGGAGACAAAAGCTTAGCTGTGTCCTTGAGTCTTCTTATGCTGTCTCCCTCTCCCATCTGCCAACACTTCGGATCTTACACCATGGCCTTTGCTCAGGGACTTCTGTCACCATAGCCCGTTTCTTAATGTTACAGGTCAGCTACAAAGCGAGGTTCCTGCGTTACCTCTTCCCAGGGTCATTCATCACACGTCTTAGATATTGACTTCTCCTCCATTTGTCTAAACCTCCAACCACACTGGGATGTCTGGGTCTCCAGGTTAACCATCTGGAAATACCATATTCCAATATTTGGGCGAACATTTCAGTTAATGAGCACAGATCTCTTCTGTGAGGCTATAAGCCATCACTACAGATAAATAAGGGAAATGGAATGTAAGAGTCCTCCAACCCTAAAAATACTAAAGAGACATGCTCAGACTTGATTAGAAAAGCAGGACATACTGACAAAAGTCATTAATCTACTCCTAAATCTGTTCCCACAGGAAATGCTGATATACTGTCATTTCTTTATGATCTGCATTGGGCAAGTCTGAAGAATGATCATGACTTGTTATTTTCACATTAACCACGTACCTTGATAAATCAGGAGGTCATTATCCCAGAGTGCTGAGCCCTCTAGCAAGGCTATGGGCATGGTTTCCAGTTCCATTCAGATTTGCCCTACTGGTTTGGCAAATAAAACCACAGATAGACTGAGCAGAGTCAGCACTAAATGGAGTGGCAGATGCTGTTCGGGCTGGTCTTGCTGAGGCTGGCAAACCCATCCTGACTAAACCACTGAGATGCTGTTCATATTTGCCAAATCCCAGAATTAGAAAGCTTGGCCTGGGCTCTGGCTGTCCAGTGAATTTAATGGACAGTGACTAGATTCAAATGCCTCAGCACTCAAGAATGCCGTGGGGAGAACAGGCTCTCACTGTCATGGATGGGATTTTCCATTTACACTACAAGCTGTAGGTAAAATGTATTTACCATCTCGTAGATGATTAACAAATTCAGATCTTAATTTTCATTCTACAATGGGATGCAGGTGAGAATAGTGATAACTGCTCCTCCCAGATTGTCACATTTGCATCTTTGAAGTGCTCCTGGGGTCTGGAGGCGGCAAGAATCCAAAATTACTTCTCAGGACGGCTGTTCATTTGATACATGGTATTCATTTGCTATATTTATTTCCTCTTAGCCTTGAAATTTTACAGAAAATGACCTTTGAACTGATCATAAAAATAATGGCGGCCAGGCTATGTCTAATACAATAGAAGCTGAATATATTTTACAAACCAAACAAGCTGCAACTTATTCATAAACACAAATACAAAAATGCCTGTATTGGGAAAAAAGATCTCTGTCCAATATACCTAAGGCCCATGAATAAATCAGATGTTGACCTCAAAGGACACAGTTGGCATAGCAAGCACTTTAGTGTAACTGAGAAAGGGGGAAAGGAGAGAGTGACGGTGGGGGCATTATTTTGCCAAGGTCTCAGGAAAAACATTTCCTTATTGGGAAAAAGGCAATTCAAGGCATATATGGCTTGCTGTGGCACCTCTTCTACCATGAGCCAACCACAGGCTCATCCATGATGAGCCTCAGATCAGTTTTTCTCTTTCTGCCTCTCTCTCTCTTTCTCTCTTTCCCTCCCTCCCTCTCTTTCTCTTCTTTCCTTTTTCCTTCCTTCCTAATATTCATTTTTATTTTATGTATGAGTATTTGCTGTAGACTCATATTTCTACATGCTATGACAGCCAGGCTCTCAGGCCATAGTTCGTACCTGAAGTGGTCACATACCCTTCCAGACAGGCTGTCGCTAACCTAACAAAGGGTCAGGATGTTACTTTGCTCCTCCTCTGCAATTTGGAGGATGCCTAAATAGAGATGCTAATTCAAGCCTACATGACTGAGCCAGAATACAGACCAGGAAGACCTGACAGAGCAGACATAGGTAGATGTGGGTGTGACTAGAGCCATTCACCTGGTTACCTAGAAAACAGAATGCTAATGTATTTCCCCCTCAGTTTACATTTTGGTATAAAGGCAGTTTGGAGAATAAACAAGAGAAATTTCTCAGGATGTGAACTCAGGATTTCATGAAGGATCATGGAGAATCTCCCTCCCAATAAAGCCATGTGAGTTGTGTCTTTATTCCTGCGCCTCCACACGGGTCCAGAGAAATAATTTAGGATCTGGGCTGCCACCAGACCAGGACAATTTGCCCCTATCTGTGTATGCCGGCATCCACCACACGCATCATTGGTACCCATGGAGGTCAGATGAGACTATTGGAGACCCTAGAAACAGAGTCATAAATGGTTATGGGTCACCCTGTGGTTGCTGGACACAGAACCTGGGTCCTCTTCAAAGAGCAGCCAGTGCTCTTAACTACTGAGCCATCTCTCCAGGCCAAGATCAGTCTCCTGATGGGATTTTCTGGTCCTTCTCTGGCAGATGAGTGTGAAGATTGAAGGCCATAGGACTATTATGAGTTTGAATTGTGTTGCCAGCACCTACAAATGTGACCTAATTTGAAAATGGGAACATGAATGATGAGAAAATTAAGATGAGCTCCAACCCTCTCTGCCTGTGTCCTCAAACAAAGGGAATTTGGACACAGAGAAAGTGGATGATACAAGGACATGCAGGAGATGGCCAAGTGCAAGCCAAGAAGTCTTGATGTCCCCAGAAGCTAGGAGAGCACTTGGAGCAAACCATTCTCTCTCCCCATCAGAGAGATCACAGTTCTACTGGCAGGCTGGGTTCACTTCTAGCCTCAGGAGACAACAGATTTCTATTATATAAGCCATTCAGTGTGTGACACTTTCTTAGGGAAGCTTCAGAGAAAATAATATGGCAAGTATCACTAGGGTTCAGCAGAAGGCAATACCTCCAGAGGTCCTGCCACAAAACACTTAATGGTGTTGATGTAAAGCTGTCTGCATACTTTTGGGTGGTGGCAGGGACCTTGAAATGCCATAGAATTGTGGCAATAAACATGGCTCCAGCCAGTACCTCCATCATGAGGCTAGACACTCAGAAAGCTGAGAAATGGGGTGGATCCAGCTGTCAAAGCCATGGCTTTAATCCTATCCATATCATTTAGCAAATTAAAGACTCATATGGTCAGAAAAAGAGAGATATACAGTAAAGAGAGATTCACAAACAAAAGAAAAACCTCTAAATGATTTACAGTATGTTAAATATATATATATAGATCTGGAAAAAAAATAAAAGAATAAAGTCCTTAAAATAAAAGAGAAAGAGAGTAGTTGGGTGTGGTGACACACACCCTTAATGCCAACACTTGGAAGACAGAGGCAGGCAGACCTCTGTGAATTCAAGGTCAGCCTGGTCTACAAAGGGAGTTCCAGGACAAAGATAAACAAAGAAACCCTGTCTCAAAAAGCCCCAAAAAATTAAAAATAAAAATAAAAGAAATAGAAGTTAAAATAAAGCCACACAAATATGAAAAACATACAGAGAGTCTGGATGCTGTATGTTATTATGTTCTCTTTGAATTGTTTGAATGTTGAGGAAAGGAGCAACAGCTGCTAAAAGATATTTGTTTATAAATGCTGCTGAATTAATCCAAGATAGGTATTTTGAAAATACCTTGACTTCAAAATTGAAGTCAAAAGATATGTTACTTTGGAGAAGNTAAATGCTGCTGAATTAATCCAAGATAGGTATTTTGAAAATACCTTGACTTCAAAATTGAAGTCAAAAGATATGTTACTTTGGAGAAGAGGTTTTGCTTTTGTTTCCACAGAAAATGAGAGGCTGTAGATTCGTTCTGGGTTAGGAAAAAACAGGTTTGATCAAGGAAGACCCCCCTGAGAAATCTCCAATAGGAGTGGATGGCCCAGATGTCTGAGTTCCACATCCAGAATAGATACAAGACTGCTGCCTGAGATGATCAAGCCTCACAGAATTTTCCAGTCAGGACTTGACCATAGTTCTAAATTTTCTTTAGGTCCCTGTAAGACTATCAGTGCCCACAATCAGCAGGAAATAATCTGGAAAACTATACCCACATTCCCAAAAAATGGACTATGGATATTTTCCTTTGTTTAGAATGTTAGTTACAAGTTGTTAATGGTCAAGAGAAACGCTAAACAAAGGATATTAGATTCAGAGTTCTTGTTTTAAAACGTGGGGGGAGTGCTGTGGGACAATGGTCTTTTATCCTGTCACTTGTATTATTTTTAATAAAACACTGATTGGCCAGTAACCAGGCAGGAAGTATAGATGGGGCAACCAGGCAGGAAGTATAGGCAGAACAACAAGAATTCTGGAAAGAGGGAAGTTTCAGTCTGCAGTCATGACCCAGATGCAGAGGGCGCAAGATGTGACTGCCTCCCTGAAAAAGGTACCAAACCACATGGCTCACACAGACAAGAATTAGGGACTAATATAAGTTATAAGAGTTAAGAAGAAGCCTGAGATACTAGGTCAATCAGTTTATAATTTAAAAAGAAAAAGAAAAACACTACAAAAGTATCACTGGCCATTCCAGTGATGGGGATAGTTTCTTTACTGTGTATAGAAACCAACAGAATGTTGGAGGTCACTGGAGGATCTCCAACTCAAGGCAGAGGGATACAGGGACATTGTGTTTCTACATATTGTGTAACACAAATGTTTAATTGGCCCCTTTGGGCAACATTACTGAATGTTTTCTAGTTCCTCTGAATAAACCAAACCATAAACCCCATGCTTGATGTGAACTACCCAGGCCACTGCCAGCTGAGAAAGAACTGTCAGATGGCCTAAGAGTGACTACATTGAATCTTATATTATGTTTGTGGAAGAAGAAATGAACCGAGCCCACAAGTGAAATGGAAATAGGTTTCAGAACAGAAAGAGAACCATGCAGGGGTTCTGCCCACCGCTATCACATTCGTGGAGAAACAGAGGCTCTGGGCATATTTCTTTTTGTCATTCTTGACTCCCCATGCATAAATAACTGGCTAACTGAGCTATAATCACAGAGTCCCAAGTGGTTCCATTTTCCTAGACATCTTCAAATCTTCTCATAACCATATTCAGTTGAAATGTGCTTTGCCATGAAAGGGATGTCACATTCCTCTGCCACACAGAAGGTGAATATTACCTAGGCCTCTGCATGCTCAGCACTGTCCAGATGTTTATCATTCCAAATCCTCCACATCGAGGCAACATGCACTTCTTTGTCTTTTAGAGAAAACCGACTCTGACTATTCGAAGGAAGGATTATAAATATACCACACACTCTAACGCCACCTACAAAATCACCGGCAATGCAGAGAAAGACAAGAAATGCTATTTTTCAGCGTTGCTTTTGACCACAGTAGAGATTAACTGACGGGCATACAACATTTATCTTCTCCTCTGCGGTACATAGGAAATATGTCCTGTCGCTACATGCCAAGAGTCTCTGAAGGGTTTTACCTGGTACTTTTATTATTTCTCAGGAATCTTAAGGAGGAAACCAAGGTCACTAGGAATCTATGGAGGATGGTAAATACTTTGTCATGTTGTTTTGGTAGATAAAAAGTGCTTTAGAAATCACGCCGCAACTGCGTCGGATCACCAAATCATTCAGCTGGGGAACATTTTAAATACTAACCAAATCTGACCTTGGTAATGAAAATAATAGAACTGTTTAATTGAACATTTTTTATCTGTTAATTCTCTACCATGTAGACATGAAAAGGGTTGCACAAACCACACACACACACACACAGAAAAAAAAAGTAACCCACCCAATCAGTGAGACATGGGATCAGAACAGAAGAACTCTGTCTAATAAAGAATACAGGGACAGGGTGAGAGCTTCCAGTGAAATGTAGAGAGCAGGATAAGGCGTTTGGGTTTACAGTCACCATTTCTTTCTGCCCCTAGACCCTGAAGGGCAGATGTTCTTTGTGATTTATGGTTTAAGGAATGAAAATGTCTACCACACTGCTCTCCGACAGAACTGTGAAGGCTCCGAGGTTTTACCGTAGCATGCTGAGAGTAACCACCTGTGGCTTCATACATGCCTGCAAAAGACATGAGGCTGACTCTGAGATGAAGATGCTCAGCAGCCAACATGAGTGCCACACGCAAATCAGTTTCCTAGTTAGGGTGCCCAGCCAACGGGTGTGCTCAGGACCATTTCAGTTGGAACCCTGAAAGGCCTCAGCATCCTACAGCAATTAATCCCTTGTGTGAATCTCACAAAGGGACCAGGGAGCAACTCTAGAGGATGATGCTCACACAGCAGGCCTGGCTCACAGCTTAGACATCTGAGATTAGGGGACCCCAACTTTATAAAGTCCTGCAAATAAGCACAACCAGCTTTTGCCCCAAAGGAGACCCTAAAACATTATTTAATAATTTATCCATTCATTCATTTACTGCAGTAATTGTTCTTGTCCCTGTTATTGTTGTTGTTGTAGGTGGTGTGTGTGTGTGTGTGTGTGTGTGTGTGTGTGTACTTGGATGTCAGAGGACAACTTTTGGAGTTGGTTCTCTCCTTCCCGCTTAAGTTCCAGGAACTGGACTCAAGTCATCGGTCTTGGTAGCAAGCACTCTTACCCAGTGAGCCATCTCACCGGCACAGGAGATATTATTTGTAATGTCTTGACTCACAAAGAAATCTTCCTGCTACTATGAACCAAGATGCCATATCTCCTAAAACTGTCTACTCTGCAAGCACACTTGAACAGACGACACAGTTGTGACAAGAAGGACAAAATGGGGGGCCTCATGGAGAGTTTGCTCCCAACACTTCCGCCAGTTAATCAGTGATGAAGACAGTGTGTAATTCAAAATTCTTCAGCTTTGTAATCACACTTGCTACCCCACCTTTTAAATTATGCGTTGGGTTTATGACATCAGAGTCAGATAAAGAAGGCTTCGGTTTTTATTGTTTATTTTTTGAGGAAGGTCTTTTTACTTTTCATTCGAACTTTGAACTTTTAGTCATATGTTTAATGTATAATACTTTCTGTATCATCTGTGCTTATGGAATAAAAGTTTGAAAGTTTGGCAGGATAGTACTATAAAATAAAATAAAGAATGGGTTGGGCTAATTGACTCCTAAATGTCCTATCATTCTCCGTTAGCCTTGTTACTACCTAGAATTTGATTTCTATTTGAGTTGAAGGTACAGAAAAATGGTAATGTGTTGGGTGTGTGTGTGTGGTGTGTGTTTGTGGGTGTGTTGTGTGTATATGTGCGTATATGTGTGTGGTGTGTGGCTTGAAACGGAGTGCTATACATGCTAAGCAAGTATGTTAACCCTGAATAGTAGCCCTGGCCATCCTGCCTCATTTTTTAATCCAGGCAAAATTCCAAAAACAAACCTGGGGTATGAATTTTAATACTATGCTTATTTTTTTAAAATATGATCCATCAATTAAAGAGAAAGTAACTAAGATTGTTGCACAGAAAACCTATTTTTCACAAATTTTCACCAGTTTGCACAGTTGTTGGCCACAGCATCAAATGGCTATAATTATTTTAGGCAGATTTTTAGTCTTTTTTTTCCCCCTGTAATATTCAGATCAAATTTCCCTTTCCTTTTTCTGTTTAACACAAGGTGCCGGCAGGGGCAGATATTACAGCATGTTTTTAAAAATTTATTTTCATTTCCTTTTGGGTGGAACTAGTTCTTTTTATCTGTTGCTCTCAAATATTTAAAGGACAATGAACTGAAAAGAGAAATGAGCAACCGGAGACAGAAGGTGTGTAATGAGTTTCTATACTGACTGAGTGAAAGTTGCCTTTAAGAACATCGTGGCCCAAATAACTGTTCAGGAGTCAGAACAAAGTATGGAAACAAAATAGAAGCAGTTGCCCCTTTGAGAGCTGTTTGGTGTTGAGATGCCCTTTGGACCTGAACACTCTGACCAAAGCCACATGGAGATGCTCTTGTGACCCTGCCTCCCATCCTGAAGCTACCAGACTGATGTGAGAAGCAATCCAGGGGCGTTTTCAGAAGACTAATGGAAACACAAACTCTCTCCTCCAGTGGATGCCTTTAGGAGCCCTTCATCTCGGTGCAGGAAGTAGAAAGAACTCCACAGGAGACAGTGGCCTTTGACAAGCAACAGAACAAATGTCCCACCTAAACATGATCAAACTCAGTTTCAGCAAAAGATTGCGACCTGGGGTGATCCCCAGATTACCTCAGACTCCAAGCTGCTGGCTGGAATTCTATCAGAAGTCAGGAAATCCCCAGGCAAGCTTGGCTTTAGAATATTTGATTAAGAAACATGGAAAAATGGCTTGATCTCCAGTGCTGTTGAGCTGACAGACTCTTTCAAAACGGGGACTCTGTGGAATAGCAAACAGCGGGAAAGATGCTTAGCGTGGTGCTGTTTTTCTCTCCAAATGAGTCAGAACCTGGCATGTAAGGAGAAAAACCAGAACGCATTTGGATCATGCAAGAGAATTTAATAAAACCTGATTTTCAGCAGGCTATTTTCTTTTAGAAGAAATGTTCTTTTTAAGGCTTGAAGGCTCTGTTTTCTACTGCCTGACTCAAAGCATGAAGTTCCCCTGCCTTGGAAGCACAGACACACAAGCATTATTGACATTTCCAGTTTAAACTGAAAGGGTGCAGGCATTGCACGACACAGGCCATGGCTGCCTTTTGAAAATTTCCCACTGGCTCCGAAGAACAGGAAGCCATGATTTCCAGAGGGCCCACCTTTCTGGGCAGTTTGCCCTTGAAACCGGCTCGCCTTATCCTCCTCATTCTGCGCTCCTCCCAATGTCCACATTCTATAAAGCATTCTTAGTTGCTGCTTCTTCTTCTGACTTCCTTTTCTCCTGCCCAATTTCTGACATTTCCGTTCTTTGCTTACCACCCTATAGCCAACCTTTTCCATGGCTTGCAAGCCAAATATTCCTTTTCTCGGCATTTCTATTTTCTTGGAATACATTATGATGGCAACGAACCCTTAAAATGATTGTCAGTCACAACCGGTTGCCATTGGGCCTTTCACTGCCATCAGTAAGACTGGTCAGTGACCAGCATGGGTCACCCTCCCTTTCTCAAGGGGATTTCAGAAGTGGGTGCAGCTGGCTTTCCTGCTGACTGCTTCTCCCACACAGCTAAGAATGGGATGCTTCCCATGATTGTCTATCCTGGAATTCTCGGCACTGTCAATAACACACATTGATTTTGTGCCAACCACGTGCCATGTGCTCTGAATAGCAAACATCCTGCTCCCATGAGTCCCAATCCTGGAAGACAGAAACGGAAATACTGACATAGCAGGCTAGCTGGCGCTAAGTCCATTGAGAGGCTGACAGAGCAGAGCTGAAACTCTCTTCATGACTGTCATACATCTAAAGACCCGTGGCTTCTGATTTCTGCCCATGATACCAGGGAAACCCAAGATCCCTCTTGGGGTTCTTAGTCTCATTAACAGAAGAATTTAAGAACGGACTCAAATGGAAATGAGAGGACAATTTTATTAGCGTTTAAAAGAAAAAGAATCTCAGGTCAGACAAGCTGTGAATCTCAGCAGCTGCCCAGAGAAGGAAGACCGGAAGCCAGCACAGTAGTCAGCC
>LOEQ01000237.1:407049-421714 GCA_001685075.1 Bramus lutescens | reverse complement strand
CGACATGGCTCCGGCAGCTGTGCAGGGGCTATCTCGCCCCCTTTCATCCTCCCAGAAGCAGCTCAGCAGAGCCAAGGTTGGCAGTCCACAACTGTCCCAGCAGCCTGAGCTCCTCTCTGACTGTAGATGAGCTGGGGCACACCCTCACCTGAGTGAGTTACCCCCGTGGGGATAATACCCTACTCAGTGTACCACCTCTCATGCTGTTCCTGACACTGTGCAGAGAACAGTGCCCCTTTCCTGCTTCTGGAGTCTTTGGAGTTGGGCAAAGCTATCAGCACCTTCTAATAAGCACCCAGGGACTGGAGGGGCTCTGACCTCTAGAGTGTCTCCTGTTTTTCAGTGCACGCTCTTTGCATCGACTCTGTGGACTACAAACCCTGGCTCTCCTGTAACTACGTATTTGTTTACATAGCTTGGCTAGCATGCACAGGCCTAATTTTAGTCAGCTTTACATTCTTCCAACTGCTGTCCTTGTCTCCTGACATCTCAAAAACTTGGCTGCTTTGTGCTGGCCTGTCTCCATCTACAAATCCTGTTGTTTGTATAATGCTTTGGTACCTCTCGGAGGAGGCTGAGGCCTCTGANATGACAGGCACAGGCCGTGCAGAGGATGGGGAATCTGATGGAGACCCAGCGCATTCTGGAAGGCAGCCCAGTAGACTAGACTTTTCTGGCGTCTTCTAGACACCATGTCCAATCTCCTTTGTCAGTCTACTGACATGCTACACTTGTACTTGGACTTAGCAATCTTTTACATTAAAAATGTAAAAGTATTGATGCAAACGAATGGGGAGCTGTGTAGCCATTCATTAGGGGAACTTGTATATTGCACAGAGGTGAAGAAATACGCCATTCCCTTCATGCCGCCTCCACTTCAATCCTTCAGATAATGATCCAACTAAAAAAAAAATCTGATTTGCTACAGTACATTTATGCACAAAGTTAAACTTAAACACATGGTTCCTTTTCCTTAAGTCAATTTCAAAAGTGCAAGTTTGAACACCACCACCAGGAACTGCCTGTCCCCATCACTAATGATTGCTAATTACTCTGTGTACATAGCGCACCATGACTCCATCAAGCATGTCACAATGCCTCCGGCATGACAATGAATTATTATGAACTGTGACACTGCAGATAAGAGGTTCAGGATAATTGGAACGGAAAGGCAGGCCGACCTGCATCCCCATTGAGCTCAAGAGAACAAAGGGGCGTCACCCTTCAGCTGGTTCCCCATATTTTTTTTTAAGTCTGAGCCAGTTTGCAGTATTGCAAGTTGTTATTTATGGAACAAAACTCGTAAGATGCCAAGAATTCTATTAAATTTTCACCTGATATTTAGAAGCAAAATACAGATGTCTGACAGCAGGAAGCTAATGTCATACGGGTGGGAAGGTAAGGCATGGCAGTCAGAATCTAACAGAGTAGGGTTTGAGCTTCACTTGTAATTTGCATCTCGGAGTCTCGGATTTTAACCTATGGAAAGGGATGATAAGTAATATCAATCTGGTAAAGCTATTGTGTGATGAGAAGGGACAGTGAGCATAAGTAAGGGGCGTGACACTTGAATGTTGACCCCTTTAAAACGCAGGCCTTGCAAGGCCCACTGTGGTCAGCAGAATGCAGAACGATCCTTCCAGACTCCAAGGCTCCCAGATGCGGGAGCCTTGCTAGCACCTGCTGCGGGACTCCGGACAGAAAACAATTGCACTGGGGAAAGACGCTAGTGATTGCCAGCATAGTTATGAATGAAGCCACTCGGAAATCAGCTAACCATAGCTCTCCCACCCCATGCATGTGTGCTGGGCACTTCCTTTACGTGTGTTAATGTAATATATCACACCACTGTTAGCCTTGATTTCATATTTATGCCCTGGAACAATACAATGTCAGTCATGAAGTAGCCTGGGCTCTAGGGAGCATAACTGAATTTCCCACTGTTCTGGTTTACCTTTATCTTAGTTTTATAATAACCCCATTGCATGAATGGCAATACCAAAGTTTTGTGAGCAGAAGATGGTCCAGGGACACCAAATGCATGACAAACAGGAAGACAAACAGTCGCTCCTCAGTTCATCTCCAGTCCTGCTCATTTTAAATTGACGTGAGTCAAAAAATTTAGAAACGTGCTGCGGGTCAGCTGCGAACTGTCAAGGCATTTTTGGGCTTGTGAACAAAATAAGAAAGGTTATGAGGAAAGGTTATCATGAAGAATCCCAGAGGTGACTGTAAGTGCCTAAGGACCAGTGTCTTTTAAAACAAGCAAAATGGAGGCAGGGGGGTGGCATAGGTCAGTGTGCATGCATGCACGCATCAAAGAATACATAAAAGATATTCTATTAAAACAATAAAAATAGGCCAGGCTCATGCCTTTAGTTCCAGCACTCAGGAGGCAGAGGCAGGCAGATCTCTGTGTATTCAATGACAGCCTGGACTACAAAGAAAATTCCTGGACAGCTGGGAATCTACATAGTGAGATCCTGTCTCCCCAAAAAAGTAATTTAAAAAGACATGAAAACTAAACAAAATGAAGGCTTGGTTTTTCTCAGTCCAGCTGGTAAAGTCATGAAGAATAGGTGGGAACAGATCTGGGGGTTTGAAAGAGAAGTGTATGAGATCGATCCACTGCCCAAAACATCGTGGAGAGGGGGGCTGATGACTTCAAGGGCAGCCGCTAGTCGCTCAGAGTCAGTCTTACACCTGCATAACATAGAAACGCCTAGACATGGCAGCCGCGCTCCAGATAAATGCTGCTCTGCAGAGAAACGACATAAAGGAGCACACTAAAAGTCAGAGAGGCCAAGAGACCCTGCTAACGCCACACAGCCCTGAGACTGGAAGACAAGTGGCTTTGTGATGAAATTTTCTTGCTCCAAAAAAGTCCCTTCTCTTGAGAACTTTTCAGAGGTCTTGATTGGCCACCCAAATTCACTGACAAGTCAACCCTGACTGTCCACTGAGCAGCTTATAAGCACTGGCCTCTGCATGAGATCTTCAAGTAAGTTTTCAGCCATAAAGCGGAGTCTGGGCAAACTTTGCGTTTTCTTGCTTCCTTTAACACATTCCCCGTGGTCTAGGGAAGGAAAGGGGCCAGTTTCACTTACAGGCTGGTTTTGGCAGTATTCTCTGCCAAATACTGGGAAAATCCTTAACTAAAAACTGCATAATTTGAGAGTATAAGATCAACCTTTGAAAAACTACAAACCACAAACTCTACCACAAGAAGTCAGCTCTAACCCAAGACAGGAAGGGAAAGTTTCAGTCCTGTACCAACAAAGGTTTTCTAGCGAAACAACCTAAAAGAACATCACTTTATACTTCTGTAGATTCTAGTTCATTTTACTCGCCAAAAGTACTGACAATCTTAATGTATTTATATTCAAATTTGTATTTATGGTCCATTAAGATAGTAAACCTATTCACATTTTACTGTGTCTAATTGCAGTTGGTTTTACACAAATATTCTAGAGAAAATGCAGTCCAAATATGAAGCTGAAGGGGGGGGTGCATGTAAGTTTGAAAGGGTTGATTTAGACACAGTGGCTCCTTAGAAAGATCTCCCAATCATTCGTGGGGTCAAGAAAACAGGCCAGGGTGATTGTCATAGGCTATAGTGGCAGTTTGTCTAGATCCTGTGAGACCAGTGTTCCCAGCAGAGCTTTGAAGATGACCCTCCCATAAACTGGTTCCAACTGGTTCACTCACCCCAAGTTTGTGAGAGCCTTATTCTGTAAACCAGGGCATCCACCCACAGAACAGGGATATCTTCTGTCTTGCCAAATGAAATCATCTTCCCTAAGTGTCTTTGCTTTAGTCTTAAGAATGAAGAACTCCTGCAATGTGGGTTTCTAAAATATCCCTTGGTGTTTGGTTCCCTGTTAAGTGTGTACACCCTTTCCAAGGTGAGACAAGTGATGGACATTCTTTTAGCAGTAGATTAGGAAGGTTAGGAAGACAGAAAGAACCTCATTGACAATGACTGTGTGACTCAGTTTCTGCTAAGTTCCCCAGGATTCCCCTAGGATGCCTATGACAGACGAACCTCTTTCACTTGCTCTAATATGTCGCGAGGCACTGACCATTGTACCAGCAATGTACTTTGCACTGACTCACACAGCTATTCTGAATTTTTTTCTTATGTGAGATTTACTCTGCCCTCCCCTTCTGGACCAATCTAAAATAAATCTTAAGAATAATAACTACTAGTTACAAGCGCCTGCCATGAACCAAAGGGTTGTGCATCTTGTTTTAAGTAGTCTCCATTTTTAAAGTCTATATTTATTTATATGTGTGAGCTGTGTCTCCCCAAGCACCAGCATACACACGCATGGAGGCGAGAAGACAACCGACAAGAGTCAGATCTCATCGTCCACCATGTGGGTCCTGGTGATGGAACTCAAGTTAGCAGGCTTGGCTACAAGCATCCTTACCCACTGCTCTTTTGCCAGTCTGATTTATGTATCTTTATTCTCACAAATACCTCTGAACAGTGGGACTTATTCCCTTTTGAGGGATGTGAGAACCAAGTCTGAAAGAAAACTAGTTAGTTAGCTCATAGCCACTTTACTAGTCTGTTCTTTGTTAGTATATACCGCAGACAGGCTAACTTTCTGAATAAAATGGGCTTATTTAGTTCCCGTTCTGGAAATTGGCTCTCCGGTGAGGACTTTATGGTAGAGGCAGGACTACATGCATGAGAGAGCTAGAATCACCCACAGAAGGCAAGAGGAAGATTGACGGGGCCCCTCTATCACTCCCATGGGCGATTCCCAACTGACCTAGGGATCTCCCAGGAGGTCCCACCACTTATCATCTCCTCTCCCTTTATCACCACACTGAGGACCAGCTTCCGGACTGTCTGCCCTTGGAAGACCAATTCAAACCACAGGTCAATCAATCACAGCAGTTTCATGGCTTTGGGGAGTGAAGAGGCCCTACTTAGCACAGCGTTTACTCAGGACTCCCATGACCATGACGTGACACCTGGCCCTGCAGAACTTTGGTGACCCTCACCTGCCTCTAGTGGTCTTACTGGATTGCACAGCTCCTCCTGTGACCCCCCCTCCCTTCCCTCTCTCTCTAATCACTCCTCCTTGGAGACTCTCAGAGTCCTTCCAAATGAACTTAACATTGCCAGAAACAAAGATCTAATGAACCACATTAAGGAAAAAAAAACTCATAAACCTCATATGATCATATCCATAAATGTTAAAAAAAAACATTTGTTGAAATCTAATATCTCTTCAAATAATAGAATAATATGGAATGATAATAGAAGGATAGTCCCTAAATGTGATGAAAATTCATAATGTGCATATTATACAGATATATATGTAGGAATAGAAGGCTGCATAAAGAATGTATTATATTTAATAAGGAAACACAAGCTTTAAAAATCAGAAAGACAAAAATGTCCACAATCACCACTATTTCACATTTTTCTAAAGGAGACATATTATTCTTTGTAAATTATATTTTTCACCTAGAAAACCTATAAAGACCTATAATAAGCAATAATAGAATTCTCTACAACTTAAGTATAAAACTAACTACAATAAACTTACTGATATTCAGCTAATTTTTTCAGGTTCAAGTTTGTAGTTTAGGCAGGAAGAGTAGACCTGATTTACAATAGCAGTATCAACAAAGATAAAATGCTTACTAAAGGAGGAACCTAATCTTAAGCATACAGAATTGATCTGGACAAATTTCCAAGGAACTCAGAAGAGGTAAACAATAGAAAACCACACATATCCTCAAATACAGAGCTACCAGGAGTATAATGGCATGAATTTCCCTCTTTAACAATATCCATAAATTTACCCATGTGTGGTGGTATAACCTCAGTTCTCAGGAGGCTAATGTAGGAGAGCCACAAGTTCAAGGCAACCCTCGAATATACAGTAATACTGTATCTCAAAAGAAAAAATCTTATAAATTAAAAAAATCAAAAATACATCATCAAGAATTTATAGAAAATTAGCTAGGCAGTGGTGGTGTACACCTTTAATCCCAGCTCTTGGGAGGCAGAGGCAGGTAGATCTCTGTGAGTTCAAGGTCAGCCTGGTCTACAAGAGCTAGTTCTAGGACAGGCTCCAAAGTCACAGAGAAACCCTGTCTCAAAAAACCAATTAAAAAAAAAGAATTTGTAGGAAATTGACAAATTTTTAAAGTTCTTGAAAATAAACAATAGATCGTAAAATTCTTTAAATAAAATGTAACAAGGTGAACTGTCAAGCATTATAGTGTACTATACTTTAACTACAAATATAGTGATATCTGTACAAAGTAATTGAACAGAAAGTTCAGAAATACTCATAGATGTACATGTTTTGACACACTCTTATATACTCCCATTTATATGTATATATATGGTGGTTTGAAAAAAAAAATGGTCCCCAAAGATAATGACACTTTTAGGAGGTATGGCTTTGTTGTAGAAAGTGTGTCACTGTGGGGACAGGCTTTCAGGTCTCTTTTGCTCAAGCTTCCCTCAGTGTTACAGTCAGTTGACTTCCTGTTNAAGAGCTAGTTCTAGGACAGGCTCCAAAGTCACAGAGAAACCCTGTCTCAAAAAACCAATTAAAAAAAAAGAATTTGTAGGAAATTGACAAATTTTTAAAGTTCTTGAAAATAAACAATAGATCGTAAAATTCTTTAAATAAAATGTAACAAGGTGAACTGTCAAGCATTATAGTGTACTATACTTTAACTACAAATATAGTGATATCTGTACAAAGTAATTGAACAGAAAGTTCAGAAATACTCATAGATGTACATGTTTTGACACACTCTTATATACTCCCATTTATATGTATATATATGGTGGTTTGAAAAAAAAAATGGTCCCCAAAGATAATGACACTTTTAGGAGGTATGGCTTTGTTGTAGAAAGTGTGTCACTGTGGGGACAGGCTTTCAGGTCTCTTTTGCTCAAGCTTCCCTCAGTGTTACAGTCAGTTGACTTCCTGTTACCTGCAAGATGTAGCACTCTCAGCTCCAGCACCATGTCAGCCTGCACACCACCATGCTCCCTGCCCTGATGATAATGGACTGAACCTCTGAAACTGTAGGCAAGCCATTGTGGGATATTTGTACACTGTATGCTATGAAGAGGTATTGCTGTGACGGGGATAACAAAAACCTGAACGGCTAATAGCTAGGCAGGAGAGTATAGGTAGGACTTCTGGGAAGAGAGAGAACTCTGGGAAGAAGAAAGGAAGATTAGCCAGCAAGATGTGGAGAAGAAACAGGAAGTACAAGATGGAAGAAAGGTAACGCCACGTGGCAGAATGTAGATTAATATAAATGGGTTAACTTAAGTTATAAGAGCTAGAAGGATAATCCTAAGCTAAGGGCGAGCTTTTGTAATTAATAACAAGTCTCCATGTTGTTATTTGTGAGCTGGAGGTCCCAACGAAAAAGCTTGCTACAGCGAACCATCCCAATAAAATGTTTTATTTATAAGAGTTGCCATGGTCATGGTGTCCCTTCACAGCAATAGAAACCTTCCCAAGATAATAATTTTTGTGTACCTATATGTGTGTATGTGTGTGTACATATATGTCTAAGAACTCAGTGTACAGTAACGCTGCATTTCAAATTGACAGGGAGAAGATTAATTGTCAATATTTGGATCAACTAAAACAATCTTACATGAAAGCAGGTGTGTGGTGCGTGCCTGTAACTGCAGCCCACAGGTGATAGAGGCCTGAGGCCTTGGAGTCTGAGGGCAGCTTGGGCTATACAGGGAGGCCTGGGTTCATAGCAAAATTCAGTCTCAAGAGCCGCAAAACAAAGCAAAGACAAAGTTGCCTCTTCTTTATGACTTGCATCAACTGTATCATTGAAGGACCAGGGACACAAGGGGATAGCCGGAGCCTAGCTTCACAAGATGAAGACACTGAACTTCTAGAAGGCAGCCGAGAATGGTCAGCAAAAATCCCATTTCCTTACAAATCCATACGAGACTGACAAGTCTACATAAGAACAATAAAGGTTTGCAATGGGCAGACATTATCAATAAGTAAAAAAGCAGTAACTGGTACAATCAATCACTTTGCATTTCACAAACTGCTCCTAAAATTCAAGAAAGAGATGAAAGACTAGTAATCCAGTGAGTGGAGGAGGGTTGGACAAAAGCTATGGAAAAGAAAATACAAACACCCTTCTAAAACAAGCTTAAACTGTAGTAACAAAAAGGAAATGCAAATTAAAGCTACTGTAACCTGGAGTTTGGGGACAAAAGCCTTGGCTCTGGCAGTCTCAAGTAGCTAAGTTTGGCCATTTTCCCCAACATGCCAGTTAAAGACATGAGCAGTGATCAAAAGCAGAGAAGAAGTTTGGTCCGTATGCTTCAGGTAAAGGAACAGACGAAGAGATCCAGGGACCCCCAACTTCATCTTCCAGGCCCTGGCATGAGCTTGAGGCTTAGGATTTATTATTTTTTATATCAATGTATGTATGTGTGAGTCCAGAAAAGGCTATGAGCAACCCAGGTGACTGAGCTAGTGTGGATGCTGGGACCGAACCAGTTCTCCCCAACATCGCAAGCACTCTTAGTGCTGATCCATGTCCCTAGTCCCAGTCCAGGCATTAGGTTTAAATACAAGGAGAATCAGGAAGGATCATGTGAAGCCATTTTCTTTCCCCAACCAAGCCATCTGACTCCTCCCACTTTCTAACACCTAGGCATAAAGCAGGTGACCCAGATGAAGGCAACAGCACAAAATGAAAGCTGGGATGCTGGGCTTCCATCCTGCTTCCAGTTACTTACGGGACCCAAGACAGCTTCTCTGTGCCTGTTACAGTTCTAATCTTTAGCTTATTAGTTGATAAAACATTTTCTAGCTCATTGTCTGGAGAAACAATTGCTACCATTGCAGCTGGTGAGACTGTAAACTGGCGTAACCTCTGTGAGGGCCAGATCAGCCAGATTTAAGAAAATTCCAAATACCCGAAGCAAAGTCACTTCTAGAAATACATCGCACAGATAGCCGTGTATTAAAAAAAAAAAAGAATGTTCATCGCAGCTCTGTTTATGAATTAGAAACGAGCAAGACACTTAGCATTAGCAAAGTGGCTAAGTCAACACAGGAGGTTTTCATATGGAATTGCAAAACAGATATTAAGAAGAAAGACACACTGGGCGGTGGTGGCACATGCCTCCAAGCCAGCACTCGGGAGACAGAGGTATGAGGATCTCTGTGAGTTCAAGGCCAGCCTGGTCTACAGAGCAAAGGAAAGCCAGAGCTACACAGAGAAACCCTGTCTTGAAGTGGGGGAGAAGAAGGGAAAAGAGAGGGGAGAAGAAGAATAAAGATGGAGATATGTAGAATAAAGACAGAGAAATGCAGAACATTCTAGAAAATGTGTTAAGGGGGAATGGAGGGGATAAATCAGATACAGAAAAGTTAGTATCTTATTTTACCATTTAAAACAAAGAATGTGTCTAATAACATCTGTTGGTGAAAACTAGGAACTCGGAACTTGGAATTTAGCAGTGTCCAGGGAGATTGTCTGCAGGCTGGAAAGAGATGGTGGCAGAGAGTCACAAATCGTTTCATGTTTCCTGATCTGTGCACCTTCTGCACTTAAATATTAATATTTATAAGAAGAGTGATAAAGTCAGCACATAAAGGCTTGAGACACAGGTTTTCTTTATTTTCCACACTGGAATTAGTTTTAGAGAATTGCCCAAGTGGCGTTTCCATGAAGAGAATTTATCAGGTTCAAACAAATCAACGTCCCTGTAGCCACTTTTCATTTGAGCGTGTCAGATTTTAGATGTGTGATTTTTCTGAGAAAGGAGGGAAGTATTTGTTTTGACTTGCAATCTGAAACGGGCTGTTCCTTTTCCAAAGCTGATTTCAGCTGACACTGTTAAACACTTGAATTGCTTTTAGGTCGTCTGTAGCCTAATTAACACTAATTGAACTCTTGAATGGCATGACTATTAATACAATTTAATTACTCATTAGAACCTCAGAGCTTAGCCAACATGGAGGTTTGGGGTCTGAGATGAAGGTGGCTATCCCTTGGAATTCAGAGCCCTTCATCTGAGTTAAATGTCTGTTAACACTCTGAAATTTGGCTCATCTCTCAGAATCTGACATTTGAAAGCTTCCGTTGGAAAAACAAAAGTGCAAGCCATGCAAAAGCTTTAATCTTGAGGGAAAACAGAGGGGTCACATTGTAATTATGGGTTGCTATCTTGAAGAATGTAATTGGTTTGATAACAAGGGAAAAAAACTGTTTTTCAGCTAAATGCCTAAGGGAGTGTGTTGTTTTTCTTCCTAAATCTAAGGCGTGACCTTCTGCCTTTTAACCTCATTTCCACCTCTCTCAGCAGAAAAAAGCAAACCCCAGACCTTCCCCCTCCCTACCCTGGTTTCCTTAGATTTTATTTTTCTTAAATTCTGTTGTTTAGATAAAAGTGTTTTTTCTATGTCAATTTGGAAACTCATGTTAGATGGGAGTCTTGTCTGAAAAACAAAGCTGTTCTAACGTGCACGCCTGCTTATTGTTCCCAGTGAAAGCTGGAGGGATGCGAATTTCCAAGAAACAAGAGATGGGCGTTTTGGAAAGACACACCAAAAAACCAGGACTGGAGAAAACAAGGTAAGGACCGCTTATAGTTCTGCTCCCAGAAGTTATTCGGGGACAAACCGAGGCCCCCAAGAATTTCGGGGGAGGCAGCCAGGCTTGGGTAGAGGCGAGCATCATGAGTATTGATTCTGGGATACCAGCTGGAGTGTTTCCCCATCACACCCTACCCACTCTCCTCTCTGCAGCAACCCAGCTGCCTCCTAAAGTGCTCCTAAATGCATCCGACCCCAAAGATCATCTATTCATCTTATTTTCTTTAAAATACTGCACCTCCTCTGACCTTTCTCATAACATGGCTCTATGTTATGAATAAGCAATAACTGCCTCTAAAATTTTGAAATCACCATTCACTTATTTAAGAAACTAGTCATTGTGCGCTGGCTAGTTTTATGTCAACTTGACACAGGCTCAACACAAATGACACAGTCATTTGGGAAGAGGAAAACACAGTAGAGAAGATGCCACACCAGATAGGCCTGTTGGCAAGCCTATGGGACATTCTCTTGCTTGATGACTGATATGGAATGGCCCAGCTCCCTTAAAGAAGCAAGCCAGTGTGCAGCATCACTCCATGGCCTCCAGGTTCCTGCCCTGCTTGAGTTTCTTTTTTATTATTTTATTTATTTATGTTTGTTTGGTTTTGGTATGCATTTCTCCATCTTCATGTATCCCTGCACACCAGAAGAGGGCATCAGGGCATCAGATCCCATTATAGATGGTTGTGAGCCACTGTATGGTTGCTGGGATTGAACTCAGGACCTCCGGAAAAGCAGTCAGTGCTCTTAACCACTGAGCCAGTCCAGAGTTCCCTCAGTGATGGACTGTTACCTAGAAATGTAAGAGGAAACTAACCCTTTCCTCCCCACGTTGCTTATGGCCATGGTGTTTATCACAATGACTAAAACCATAACTATGACCAAGCTTGAAAGCATACCAACTGGGGTTGTTTTCCTCCCTCCTTCTTCTACCATGACCTTGACATCATAAAGTTAGAGGTCAGAGCTGGTGTACCCTATACACACATGGACTGATGACTTGCTTAAGGAAAATGAGTGTATTTGGAAAAGAAATGAACACACTGACCTGATTCCTCAAGTAGCCCAATGAGGGATGCTTCGGAGATTGGTTTCCATGGAGCACTAGTGAGTGACTCAAAAGGAGTTGATTAAAGAATGCTCAGAAAACCTGCTTAAGTCTCACAGAGAGAATGTGGAGGGAAACAGATGTAATTTCTTTGTCCCTTTCATACCAAATTATTAGCCGTGTGTGTGCGCGCGCGTGCGTGTGTGTGCATGCGCACGTGCATGCACGCGTGCACGCACGTAGTGTTCATGCACATGTATGCTCACACGTGGAGTCCCAAAGTTTCCATCAGGTGTCCTTCTCAACTGCTCTCCACTTTTTTGAGCTCACTGCTTTGGCTGTTATAGGCAGCCTGTTTGCCCCAAGGTTCTCCTGCCTTTGCGTCTTAGGTGCTGAGGTTATAGACAGGGTACTCTGTCTACCTGGATGTATGTAGGCTCTAGAGATCCAAACTCAGGTTCCCGTGCTTGTATGGCATGCATTTTCTCCACCAAACAATCTTCCCAGCCCCCAAGTAAAGTTATTTTTAAATTATTTTTCAAAGCTTTTTTTTTTCCAATATGCGGTAGGGATTTTTGTAAAGGATTTTACACACGAATGAAAGAATGAACTACTGGTAGATTTCCACAAGTAACAAGTCAGCTGCCTCTTCTTATACCAGAAAAGAGCAATCCCATGATGAACATGGAACTTTAAATTTTCAAGAGTGAGACCCACACAGGGTTTATCTTCTCACCCAGCATCCAGGGCAGCTCCCAGGATAATAAGTACACACGGTGAAAATGGTATCACACTGCAATGACTCAGAAGAGGGTTAAGTCAGGGAGCCTGTCTTGTTCTTAAGAGTGGTTCTTCAAGCCTGGGGCTCTGAAGAATTAAAATGGTCAAGCAGTGGACGAGTCATTGATTTCTCTGCACATCAGAGAAGCAGGGCCTTACTATTAGCTCTATAGAGCAGGTTGGTCGAACTCAGAGTTATGCCTGCCTGTACCTCCTGAGCACTGGGAATAAAGACAGGTGCCACCACCACCCGGCTACAGAACAGTTTTTGAAACACTTCTCTCATAATCATTGGTCTAAATCCCTAATAGCTTCTAGCAACCAACACAAACCATTCAGAAAAAAGATGCACCAAGCACAGAATTCATTTAAGACACTGCACTGTGGAATTGTGCCTGACTGAAACCTTCCTACGACATAGCTTGACCAGAGAGAAAGAAGGCAAACACAAGAGAACACATGCTATCATGGCTTACTGTATGAAATCCAAAGACAGAACTGGTAGTCTTTGCAGGGAACTGGTTATTCCCAGAGGTCACTGATTTGACATGTGTTTTAGTTTATGAAACCATGAATAATACATGCATTTTATGTATGCATATGAAAAGATATAATGCCAATGAAAAGATAAAAATAAATTATAGTAGGAACTTGGTTTACAAAGTGTGGTATGGTACATGCGGACTTGGAGGCAGAATGTTGTTCTCTAGGTGTTGCTGAGCACAGTAAAAACCTGCAGGAATCATTTAACCTCTTCAGCAGCTGTATTTTGAAAAACATAAAACTTAAGTGTGTGTATGTGTGTATAATTTGTGTGTGTGTGTATGTGTTTGTGTGTATGCATACACAGAGACCAGAGGACAGCTCCAGGTATTGTTCCTCAGAAACAATTTGCCTTTTATAATAACAGGCTGTCTCACTGGCCTGGGCCACCAAATAAGCAGGGCTGGCTGGCCAGCTAGCCCCTTTCTTTACCTCCCCAGTGCTGGGATGATACCTCCACACCTGGCTTTTCTTTTTTCTTCCCTGTGGATAGAGATCAAACACAGGTCTATCAAGCACTTTACTGACTGTAACATCTCCCCAACCCAGTAAGTAACCTTGTGGGGGGTGGGGGGGTGCTGGGAATTAAATCTAGGGTCTGTATAAACCAGGTCCACACACTACCAACCACTGAGCTACATTCCCAGCCCCAAGCTTTGGATCTTATTTAAAGACCCTTTTCATCTTCACAGTGCCATCCCAAATGCTGCCAAAATACAGATGTTGGAGGCTCTGAACGACACGCTGGACAAGGTGAGCCATCCGTGCGGTGACTCACATAAAACTCTGACTCTGTAATTGCCCGGTGGATCAGGTGGCTCACGTGAGCCAGCAGACCACTAACAGGGACTTTTCCAGCCCCTGAGTTTGATGTCCTTGTGGAAGAAATCGATCTGTTCTCAGTTAGAGACACATAAAATCGTTTAAATGAGAAGAACTGTTTCATTTAGAGATTCTCCCGAATCCCTGAAGTGTTTATTAATGAATCACTTCAAAACAAGGTAGGGAATGATGAAGTGAGCGCCATGATGCCGAGCCTGTAGAACTTTTCGTTTGTCCTCCCAGATATTTCTCAGGGACTGGCTTGTTTTTTACAAAAGGCAGCGTGGTGTACCTGGACCCTAGCCATTTCTGGTTTTCTTCTGTACCTCAGCATCCACCCATCCTTCATCCATCTGTCTGTCCACCCATGCGTGTGCCCCCATCTTCACTCCCCATCTCTGTCCCTACCAAACTCTGTAGGTAAACTTTATGCGCCCTCGTTCTGTTTTCACAAAGCAAGTGCATTGATCCTGAGGGTAATGTAGAGGGTCACCCTCTTTCTTCTGCTCACCCGCTGGCTGAACAAACAGGACGGGGTTGCCTCTGTTTAGCAAGGACTTGAAGTTGTAAGGGCATTTCCAACTTCTCCCCCACACTACTGAGAATCAGCAATTATTCTGAAATAAACCAGTCAACAGATCAGCAGGGAAAGGCCTAGAAGTTTATTGCATGCCCAGGAGCTAAACAGAAAAGTGAACTTCCAAGAGCCCAGCACAGAGTAGGAGCATACACCCTTGCAGCATAAAGGGAAAGGATGTGGAGAATATGAGCAATGCAAAATATAAATCATTTTTAGGGGACTGAGTGGCTAGAAGAACAGCCGACA
>LOEQ01000237.1:395565-407036 GCA_001685075.1 Bramus lutescens | reverse complement strand
CCAAATCTGCTCTGCTCTCTGTGTGTGGGTCAGCTCTTGCCTCCCTTCTTGAGATCTGCATCCATTTCTTGGCTCTCAGATATCTGGGACAGAGATTCACAGCAGCAGAGAATGTCCTGGAGGGTCTGGCCTTTGGGTAGAAAGAGGGCTTCAGTGGGAGCCCCCCCTGCACCTGCCGCCTACTAGGCTTTCTCAGTGTGTGGTATCAGTGTGCCAAGGGGCCATACTTTGAAGTATTGTGTTGCCAAAATCAGGATCTGAGGAGCAGCAACTCAGCTCTAGAAGGAGTCATGCCCCCCCTTTCTCCGTGTTGTGTATCTGTCTGTCTGTGTGACTGTGTCTGTATATCTGTGTGTGTGTCTGTGTGGGCTTATGTGTATGTACACTGAGACCAGAAGAGGGTACCAGGTATCCTCTATCAGAATCCACCATCCCTTTTTGAGGCAACTACCTTTTTTGTCTTCCATTGCACTTGTACACACAGGGAACGTAAGAATAAAAATTAATCTGTAGGACATGGTGTCACAAAACTTTTATTCCTAACACTAGGGAGGCAGAGGCAGGTGGATCTCCTTGAGTTCAAGGCCAGTCTGGTCTACATAGCCAGTTCCAGGACAGTTAGCCCTACATAGATAGACCCTGTCCCAAACCGAAAAATAAAACGAGATCTTTATCTTTTTTATGTTTTCCTCTTGTGTTAAAGTGGTTCCTCCCCCATACTATACATTATCATGAAGACCTAACTATTGGTCAGAAGAAATACAGTAGCGTAATCGAGGAGCATATTTTTTGTATTTGTTAACATTCTTTCTCATTTTCGGCTAGTTATATTGAGTCCCAAGAACCCATGATGTTCCTGACCTTGATTTTGTAATAGTCTAACATGACGACTTCCTGTAAGGTTTCACCAATCATTCGGACATTTGTCTACCAACCTAGTAAGACTTGGGAGATTGGAAACACTCCCCAGAGGGCTGGAACTGGATTGATCTAGGTGAGGGACAGCCTGAACATTCTCCTCCCACTGTTTTTCCACATAGACGCCTTTCTCTCACCCCACCCTGCTGTTGCTTCTTCTCTGCCTCTCCCGTCAGCTCTCCTCACCCACCTCACCATCCCTACACAGAATATTCGCACTGTGCAGTGGCCGCACACATTGCCTGATGACACTGTAGGAGAGGCGTTGTGTGACCCAGATGCTTTCTGTGCTAACATCTGGGAGATCTGGCCGTGGCTAACTTCTGCCAGTCACTTTCAAAATCAATTTGACTTTCAAGATGTCATATGGCTCCTTAACTTTTCTTTTTAAGACAGAGAGGGGGGAAGATAATTTTTTGAGTTGTGTTCTCAGCACACAAAGGTATCTGATTAAACATTAACAATGTTTATGTTACGTAGGGGTGTGATATTGGAGTCTGATTGGAGTTCAGTGACATTTTCCAAATCACCAGGCATCGGGTCACCCACTGGCCAAAGTTGCTAGCTGCCTCTGAAATGGGATCTTAGGAAGGAAAACTATCAAAGGCATCTGTGAAATTAGGAGGGTTCCTCTTGTTCCACAGATTAACATCTCCCTTGGAGTATCCTTGAATATCACTGATGTGGAGTGTGTGTATCGCTTTAAGTGCTTTGCTTAATAGGCTGTGGAAATGTAAGCATCGGAACTTAACAGCCAGGGAAGATAAATGGACGAGATGGCATCCAGTCAGACCACCACACTTCAGCCTCAGAAGCAGAACCTGCCCTGGATCCCTTTCCCTCTCGGCTTTACTTCAGAGCTCCAGGCCGACAAGCTTTGAGCAGGCCTCTTATGCTGGCTATCTTCCCTGAAACTAAAAATAGGGGTTTTGAACTCACAGGTGACCACAAGGAAGGAAAATTCTCAACACAGGAATCTCTCTCGTGTTTTCATGTTCAGTCTCACCCCTGTAATGAAGCCAGGAGGCAGAATACACACACACACACACACACACACACACACACACACCTCAACCTTGAATTCTTCCTCTTGTGTTCTGTTAGGTGCTGTTACCTTAGTAGTTCAGACAAGAAGCAAGTTTTATTCTACTAACGTCCCTTTACGCTGACCATTGATTAAAATTCTAGACCCTTCCCAAGATAAGATGCTAGACTAAAATATAGATGGTTGTAGACCGTATTCTAGAAACTGACTTCTATTTGTTTCCAGTTCGGTTTTGATAATCTAATCTCTGTACCTTCAAAGACAAATAATCCATAGCAAAGACCCTGATCTCCTGTAGCCCAGGCTAGCCTCAGACTCCTGGTCCTCCTGACACCACCCCCCCAATGGCTGGGTTTACAGGTGTGCCCCAGCACATCTGGCTGGAAGACATTTTAAGACTCTCTGTCGGCAACCGTGATACCTCTCCATCAGAATGTTCCTGCTGACTGAGACAGGGACATGTCAAAGAGAACTTAACTATACTGTCATGGTAGTATTAAAAGTTGCCATGAAACTCTGGTGCTGACCCCCCCCCAAAACCTACACACTTTTAGTTTAACATTTGTCTTGTGTTGTTTTTGTTTTTAATACTATTTGTGTTCATTCTTTGAAATTTTCGCACAATGCGTTTGGATTGTGTTCACCCTTCTTCCCCAGCTCCTCTCAGATCCTTCCCCACCTACCAACCTACCCAATTTTGTGTCTTTGTTTTTAAACCCATCGAGTCCAATTTGTGCTGCCCAGATGCTCTTGAGCGTAGACCCATCCCTTAGAGCGTGGCTGACCTACCAGAGATGATATCCCTAAAGAAAACCGACTCTCCTTCCAGATAGGTCTGTGATGTATTTTCTTGATTGATGATCAATGCGGAAGGGCCCAGCTCATTGTGGACAGAGCTGTCTCTGGCCTGGTGGTCCTGGGTGCTGTAATAAAGCAGGTTGAGCAATCCACAGGAAGCAAGCCAGTAAAAACATCCCTTTATCACCTCTGCATCAGCTCCTGCTTCCAGGTTCCTGCCCTGCTTGGGTTCCTGTCTTGACTTCCTTCGGTGACAGACTTAGCCAGAAGCATATGATGAAATAAATCCTTTCCTTCCTGAGCTGCTTTTGGTGAACTAAGACAAAGAGTGTTTAATGGGTACCATGTTTCGGTTTGGAGATCAAGTTCCTTTGATGAGTAGCAGTGATAATGGTACAGCAATATGAACATATTTAATGTTACTGAACTGCAAAATACTTTTATAAATAGGTAAAATGATCAATTTTATATCCTGTGTTACCCCGATTTTTAAAACACCCCCAGAAATGAAGCCCTTGAGTTGTTTAAGATGACCCAGGACAGGGCCACTAACAAATTTATGCTTAGTTGAGACAAGGGGCTCTAGCACTGTCCCTCCCTTCTAGAGTTTTCTAGCTCTGCCCATTGCCTCTCACACCTAAAGGACAGTGACAACTGTGGCTTTCTCCTTCCTGTCTTGGCCACCCTCATCCTGACTAATCAACCAGACCACAGTTATAGCAGAGGCTCCCTTTGTTCTCCTGCTCCCTTTGTCTCACATTTGACCTTCACTAACTTGCCAGGTTGTCCTTCCTGCCTGTGACTTTTTTTTTTTACTGTGGTTTGAAATCAACCTGAAATAACCCATCTGTTTTAAATGAAGCTAAAAACACCCATTCTGGAAACAAACCACTAAAGTCAGTGACCCCTGAAATTTCTGTGAGGCTCTAATGTTAAAAGAAAAAGAAAGCATAATACTCTCCCTTACCGTACTGCAAAACACATATACACTAATGATAATTGCTAACTTAAAAAATAAGTCCACCATTCGTTTTCAAACTTTAAAGCAACATTTATAGCCGATATTAAATTATTTTGAGCCCTTCTGCTAGAAAGTCAGCAGGGGACCATCCTTGGGGTTAATTAGTATATACTGTATCTACTCATTGTCAAAGACAAAAATAGAAAAATACTTGTAAGTAAAACACTAAGAATTTCCCATGATCCTATTCTGTGTGTGTGTGTGTGCGTGCACGCGCGCACGTGTGCATGAACATGTGTTCACATATGCATTTAATGACCGAAAAGAGACTTCTCAGAATCAACTTTCACATGAAAGTTAATGCCGTTTGCAATAGCTTGGCCAGGGGTACTTGAGAAGGAATGGGAGGTACATACTTTCCCTAGTTTAGAAGAACCCGCTCAAACAGTGTGCTCCTTCAAGTCATAACAGTCTATCTCCTCCTATATTTAGCTTGAGTGTCAAAACAAGGACAAATTCAATAGTGATATATTAAGTGCTTAGCAAGCCAAGGCCCCACTTTCTGGCTGGCTAACAGCCATGTCTTGCTTGAGGTGCTTTGGGACAATATTGATGAGCTTGGAAACCCAAAACTGAACAGACGCAAAGGTCACTGAGTCCAAACTCTTCCTAGGAATAATGCACAAATCACTCAGCAGCTCTGAAACCCTCCTCGTCTTAATCTACACTGAGTGTAGATCCCAGGGGATCTTTGGTCAATGGGAAATTTCTCTGACTGTCAGAAAGTCTCGCAGTCTGTGTTCATCTGAATGCACTTCCTCACAGCTGACTATTGAGAATCGTTTTCACCTGAAACTAGTAAGCTACTTCTCAGTGTTCCTTCACCAGGCTGTGTAGTTTGAACCAGATGGAAGGGCCACTCTTTACTGAAAAGAATTACCATATAAAATGTACTGCCCTAATGAATAAATTGATGTTTTCTGACTTCCTTCAGAGGCTCTTTTTCCTCATAGTTTGATAATTAAATAAATAATTTCCCATCCTCAGAACCTCTCCTTAATGTCACCACATCCTTCTCAGAATATAATGCTCTGTGTTACTTACACTAGTGGTAGAATCACCTGCTGCCACACATGTGGGTGGCCATTTCTGCTTTTCAAGATGGGACCTCAAAAACAAATATACAGCCTGGTGTGATGGTGCATGCTTCTGATTCCAGCCCTTTGAAGGCTGAGGCCGGAGGATCATGAGTTCAAGGCTAGCCTAGACTTTGACTTATATATGTCGTATGTCCTCGTGATAAAAAGTTAACGACATGCTAATGAAGGAAACAACAGCATGGCACTACAACCCCGTGGGCTGAGGGCTGGAAGTGCCATGGAAGGAAGGTCTTGACAAAGCAAACTGTGACTTGATCAACTGTATTGCTTTCTACTACTGTAATATTGTATGAACCAATGGATCCAATGTGCTATTTCTTCTTCCCTTCTCATCCTTAGCTCAACCATAAATTTCCTGCAGCAGTTCACACAGCACATCAAAAGCCCACACCTGCCCTGGAGAAGGCCACTCCCCTGAAGCGGGCCTACATTATCCAGCAGCCTCGAAAATGATAGGCCAGGATGTAAAACTCAGCCATCTGGTCAACCTTCTCATTATCTAACAGCTCAATAGAAATGGCCAACACTTCCTGAAGGCCTGCTGCCCTTGCTTGGTAAATAAAACAACTTTTGTATCTTCACTTTTTACTTTGGATAATAAAGTTCCCAAAATTATAAACCCAATAAATTCCTGGGCTCCTCCTGAATACTGACTCTGAGTTATTCCACACAAGCTCAGTTCTCCTTGCAGACAAAGGTGGAAGTGGAGGGAGAGCATACTGAGCTTTGCAAAAGCTAAAATTCTATGCAGACAAAGGAATACATCTTTCAATTTGTTTGTCTTAGGATGGTGATGTTTTCACTTAAACTGAAATGCTCGTCTCAGTTTTCTACATAAATACATAGTTTGTTTTGAAGGTTTGGTGAGGAAAGACGAAAATAACAAATTGATTACATAGTTCCTTTTGCCAAGGAATCAAAAATGGAAGGTAAATTGATTACAAGCATATTTTCCCCCCAAAGATTATCTTGGTAGAAAGTTGTTGATAAACTCCCAGAAGGTGGATGCTCTAAACTGAGGAGATTGTGAGACTGTGGTGTACTGGTCTGGGTCCCCTTAGAGGCATGGTGCAAAGTAGGTATTGTCAGAACTAAGCCTGCTCCAGCTTCCCTACCGCTCTACCACATGGCTAGCTCCTTCTAGGCTTGGGTGACAGTAGGGGACAGTCACATTCCTGCTTCACAGCAGTGGCTATCACTCACTGTCCCACCATTCTGCACCCCTTGTTGATCAAACTCTCCAGCAATCAACTCTTCTCTTTACTTAGGGAAGGAGATCCATGCTTTGCCCATCATCACCTATCATCTTTCCAATTAGCATCCCCGAGGGCAGTGATTCTCAACCTTTCTAATGCTATGAGCCTTTAATATAATTCCTCGTGTTGTGGTGACCCCCAACCATAAAATTACTTTTGTTTTTATTTCGTAACTATAGTTTTGATATTGCTATGAATTGTAATAGAAATATCTGATATGCAGAATATCTCAGATGTGACTCCTGTGAAAGGGACATTTGGCACCCCCTCCCAGGGTCCCAACCCAACCCATAGTTCCCTGCTACTATGTGGCCTACTATTGAGATTTATCTGGGAAGCCTAAGGTAAACTCTGGTAGGGTGATGGGACAGAGCAGCCTGCTTCCTCCTCTGGATTGTTAGGATTTTTCGGGAATAAGAAAATTTATTGGAGACTATATCAAGCTTTCGGTCAATATCAGCATGAGTCCAAAAAGTAATCCTAACCACTCCACCTAGGCTTAACCCAGGTCCCAGTACTCTGAGCTATTGTCAGAAAATTCTAAGGTTTAGGAGGCAGGGTTCTACTTCTGTCTCTCACTGATTCTGAAACCTTAAATAAACCACTTACCCTTTGTGACCCTTGTCAAGTGGATGCAATTATACATGTCTCCCCAGTTGAAACCTCGAAGTCAAAGTGACCCCTAAGATTCATAAAAGCTATATTAAGGTAGTGAGAGTAAGGCAGAAGTTGCCAGAATGAAAATAGTAAGAGACAAACTGTTGGAAGCAAACCACAGAAGTCCTTCAGCCCACAGGTTTCCAGAAAAAACAGAAATGTTAAGCACACAGGATTATCTTTCCAAAGGGAAAGATGAAAAACCTGTTCTTCTACCCAAAAAGTTGAGACTTAGGAGAGATTAACTGCCTATTGGTCTAGGCCACATCAAGCTCTTACAACCAAGACTAGAGGAGGCTAGTAATCCAAATGACCCCTATAGCCAGAGATTCCCACAAGCTCCAGCAACCAGGACCTAAGGTGGCTAATAGTCCAAATGACCTCTGTGCTATCTGTATGGCCAATACCAGGCAATACCCTTTGGCCCTTACGCTAGTACAGGGTAGGTTCTAATATCTCTAGAACCCATCTTCTTGGAAGAAATGACATGTACCCTGAGTTGAGATTCAATGTAATCATGCTTCCTTGTGCAATAGGGATTATTTTCCCAAACTTTTTCCAAAATATCCTGGGCCTCAACACATTGGGAGTAATTGTCTGTTATTAGACTCCCCACTGTCTGATCCAGGTTGACCAAGTCAATCAGTGCGAGGTTTTCATTCTTATCTTTTCATGCAGTTCACTTTCCTGTATGCCACCTGCAGGGACCCCCCCTCAAACAAGGGATGGATCCCAACATAAAGAGTTCAGGAGGATGTCATGGATTTGGGTTTGAAGGGAGAAACATTAGGATCAAAAGAGAAATGACAAAGATGGGATGAGATAGGTCCAGTCACCCAACAGATGTGAGAAGAGAAGGGATGAAGGATGTACTGAGAGAGAGGATGCTCAAAGGCATACTTACTATACAGTGAAGGCACTAATTTATATCCACACCTGAGTTATTAACTACAAGTCACTGGAAGCAGCAAGTCTAGTTTTACCTTTAGATATGAAAGGAAACTGGAATTGTCAGAAGAAAAAGGTCCAGATCGATGAGAAAATCCCATAGTGATATGGCCTTGTGTGTGGAAAGCCAAGGGGACTTCTCTCACACTCTGGGAAGAAAACCCTGCACAGATGTGCTGGGACTTCACTCAGGAGCTCTTGCTGTCACAGTTCCAGAAAGAGTTGTGCCAATGGGGAAGGAGCATCCCTGGGCTGGGGATTTCCTTCAGCTCATTTCAAGTCGATAAAAATGCCAGGTACTGTGCTCCAAAGATGAGGAAGACACTGTCCCTGCCAACAGTGACAAAGGCATGATAATCAGTCAATAGGAAGCAAGAATTGAGAAGTCACCTGAGGGTCACATGCAGTCAAGAAACCTGAGGTGACTGTGGGAACCAATGACCCATGTCCCAAAACGTTAAAAAACATACAAACAAATAAACAAAAAATACTTAAGTTACACCTTTGATAACAAAATGTCAAACATCCTCAAAGCTTGGGTCAATATAGCTATTGAACCTTCATGTGTTTGTTATAGAACATCGCAATGTGACCAATACTGTTTAGCCATGAACAAGTTCCTAGTTCCTTTCCTGCCTCCCCTCTCTCCTCCTGGGTTATTTTGGAGCATGGTCCAAATACGTAATTTCCTCTAGAAATGTTTCAGTACATTCTTCCTAAAAGATAGATGCCTCCTCCCTTTCTTTCTCCCTCTCTCACTCTCTCCCCATTTCTTTGTCTCTTCCCCTATGCTTAAACAGACTTTTCACCAATACTGTGGAACAAAAGACAGCATTTTTGCTAAGCCACCAAGAATCTTTTACCGTAACATGGAGATTGTCATTACCACACTAGTTACAAGAGCCAAAACAAACAAACAAAAAACACAGAGCTGAGCCCATGGAACCGGAGCTGCAAAGGGGAGAACACACATTAGAAGATGGCTTTCAGACGGAAGGAGCGAGCGAATTAAACAAGAGGTTACAGTGGGTTAGCTAGAGGGATGGAAAGAAAGCGCCGGAGATCATGGATCCTTGCTGAGCACAGTGGATAAAGAACCATCTCCAGGGCTGCTCAAAAACCTAGGCTGGAGCAAAAACCAAAGTAAATAGATGAATGACAGACAAAACTGTCTTTACTCCAAAGACAGTTGCAAGGCTTTCTGTATAAGCGGCATTCTTTAGAAGGACCCGCAAACAAGCCTTGCATTCGGTGCATACGGTGTATATTGTGTCAGCTGGGGTCACCATTCCCCTCTGACTAGATAAGATCACCTTAAAATCCACCCCATGACCCCCACACACACACACCCATCCCATCTGCAGTGGAAGCTCAGAACATCCTCAAGATGGCTGGGAATTCCCGGTAGTTCCACTGTTGCCTCTGATTTCTGATGAATTCACTCGTTGCTTCCTGTCCCTGTCTGCCACCTTGATCTGAACACCCATCTTTTCATGCTGGCAGTCCTCCACAATCCCTTTCCTTTTTCTTCTCCTCTCCCTAACTTCAGCCAAACCAGTCATTCAGCTTTTTCTTGACTACCCCAAAATAGCTTCACAACCCCAACAAGTTTGACATCGACTGCCAGCGCTGCATCCAAACACGATAGAATGGCTAAAGAGTGAAAACTTCATTAGAAAAAGTGAAGCAAAGAGAACCTGAGCAGTCAGCAGAGAACACTCAAAGAGATATCAAAGGCCTGAAAGTAAACCAAGCCCCTGGAAGTTCAAGCGCGACTCTGAGGTTAGGTGGGGGCAGTTTCCCTGGGAATGCCTTAGTCCTAGGCTACAGCAGGCTCTTCCATCCCATAGGAACAAAGTCTAGAGAGGAAGCTGAGAATCTCCAAATAGACAGGCTCTGGTGTAATTTTGACAAGAAACAGAACTGAATTTGAAGAGAGAAATCTTTGAGTGAAAAGACAGGGTGGGAGGGGTGACCAAATCCCCCACACAGCAAGAGCCAAATTCAGGCCTTTGTTTAAAAAGAGCAGGGTGGGAGTTGGAAGATTATGAAAGGGACCCGGAGAGGGAAAAGAGATCAATGCATCGATGTGAGCCCTCAAAGGGACACTGGAAAGATAAAGGGGAGATCTGAACAGGATTCCTTGCCTGTGACCAGCCAAAGGCATGGGCTGGAAAGAAGGGGACTGGAGACGGTGGACAAAAGGCAGCCTCTGCAGTAAAGTGTGTAGCATCAGACGGTCAGGTGTAGCAGCGGATGGCAGCGTTATCCACGAGGGCTTGACAAACAATCAGACGTTATCGCAGCATAATTTGGGATGACTTGGACGCCCATCCAGTAAGCTAGCATGATACTGGACCTCAGGTACAAATTGGCCCTGGAGCTATTAAGCCCACTGGGTACGATATGCCACTGTTGAAATTATCAGACACTGAAGAGAAAAGATGCAATGCATCTTCCTTATGAGCAAATTTCCCAAGACTTGGGATGTGAAACATGAGACATGAATCATCATAACCTTGTGCGAGTCAAGAAACGATCCATATTAGCCAGTACCTTATCTATGTTATTTATTATCAATAAAATTACTTCAGCAATTCTTAGCTCTTGGCACTTAATTTCTTTGCTTTTCTTCTTTCAGAAGGGTCTGTTAGTTACTCAAGGATAGAATAACTAGAAAAAGCAGGTGTAGTCAAGCACCCCGTCTGTAATCCCTAGACTCAGGAGGCTAGAGGAGGAAGATGGCAAATTCAAAGCCAGCCTGTGCTACAGGGTAAGACCTTTGCTCAAAAAGTCAAAGACAAACTAACAACAAAAGGTAGCATTTAAGAGAGGAGATGTAAAAGAAAAGATTGTGTCACGTCTACTCATGCTCGAACGGGGATTGAAATGGATTCCTTAAAGCATAGAAAATTGAGAAAAGACGTGGAGAAAGGAAGTCCTCCCCTTTAAAGACTGCAGAATAATGAAACGTTTTCAGTGTCATAAAGAGAGAGCTTTCCAAAGGAACAGACCCAGAGGCTTTCAAGAATGAAACAGATATTGCCACAAATGCATCCAAGGGAAAGTGTGGAGAAAGAAGACGAAGGTGAGGACCCGGGGGCAGAAATCACAAAATCAAAGAACGGATGCAAACAAAATGAGGGAGATGAGAGCAGAGAAAGGTCACTCAAGACCAAAACCATCCCCTCTGGCAGCTGAGGCCCAGGAGACCGCTGCAGGGATCCAGCACGCAGAATAAGAAGGCATCCATAGAGATAATGGAGGATTTAGCTGAATGCGTCGAGAGCCAGGGAGCCGAGTGCTGAGCTCAGCTGTGGACTGCCGGCTGGTCAGGCAGTTCTGATCCAGCTGGCTTTCAAAGCAGGGACGTGCCCGCGGGTCTGCAGGTGGAGTGTGTGGCTGAATGCAGGCACCGAAAGGAAGGCAAGGTGTCCTGGTGAGAGACATGTGAAACTGGTGATAATGTTTCCAAAGTGAAGATAGCCCCACGCTGCCCTTTTTAAAGAGTATTATTGATTGATTGATTGATAATTTCAAACATGTAGACATATCCATATCTTCCCCTGCTCCCCTGTCCCACTCCCCAGGCTCCCCCAAAACATCCCCCTCCAGCCTTCATATCTTATTTTTAACCTACTGAATCAGATTCATGCTGGCTACATATGCAGGAGACTGCAGGCCATCCTACAGCATCCACACCTCCAGAAGAAAACACCTTCCTCTCC
>LOEQ01000237.1:366567-377506 GCA_001685075.1 Bramus lutescens | reverse complement strand
AAGAAGAAGAAGAAGAAGAAGAAGAAGAAGAAGAAGAAGAAGAATCTTGTCATGGAAGCTGTAGTATGGCCCACTGAGTCACACAGTTTACACTTTAGTCCATTCATCTTTACTTGCAAGTGTTCGTGGCCATGAGTGTCTGGCTCAAGCCCTCCGGTTTCTGCTACACTACTGATAATGGACTCTAATAGCTTTATTCTTAAAAGCTCTAAAGTTGAAATCACTCAAATAGCCATCAGAAGATGAAAGACAAATCAAAATCATCCCTACAATGGAACAGCAACAGTAAAAAAATAAAATAAAAAAAGCAACCACCATGCTGAATAAAAGCAGCCAGATTCAAAAGGACATTGTATACAAAGGTAAGAATAAGCACATTAATTTGGCAAGGAATATAGCATAATTTTTCGGGGTGTTGAAAATGACTTCCCATGTCTTATATGGCTAGACATGCTCATCAAAATTCATAGAACACGTCACTCAAGATCCATGCAGGACGGAGAGTATACTTCATTGGGACAGTAATTGCCTAGCATGCCCAAGGCCCTGGGTTTGAGCCCAGCACTTTAGGAACAAAACGTATACATAGTTTTATGTCATGATGCATATCAACGTGAAATTACACACTTTATATTTTTACGTTACCATCATCGTCATCATCACCTCACAGTGAGTCACTGGCCGCAAGGAGAACTGGAACAGGTTTCCTGGCTGTGCAGAAAGCATCCGTTGCTGTCTGACTCCAGTATTTCATTGTGCCCATGAGAACTGAACATCTGCTGTTCCTGGTCTAATGACTGCGCCCCCATGACTCAGATTCCCTCTCCACTTGCCAATTCTTTCTCCTGCTGTTTCTATCTTTACTCTTGGTTGCCATTTCGATGTTTCTTCCTTCTCTGATCCCTTGAGGACATGAAGTTGAATGAGTTAGCTAGCACTTTCCAATGGCATAGTCTCTGTAGGTACCAAATTTCTGTTCTCCCAAACCCAACAAGGTCAAAAGCCTCTGGTCTGCTTTCTTACGTGAAGAGTTGCCTTCATCAGTAAAATTTTTCTGTTTTGTTCATTTGACCAGAATGACAGGGGTTCATGATACACTTCATGGTAACCAGGTAGAATCAGGAACCTGTGGGACTGTGTAGGTTTCTGAGTACTTGAAGGTCCCTGTGTCAGTCATTGTAGTTATCCATGGCTCTGCCACAGGGAAACAGCACCCTTGCCTGGCCCTTGTCCCTTTGTAAATCTCTAGGCCTGGGACATACCTGTCTACAGCAGGAATGGATCCTGTGTATATACAGCACTTCCCAGCACTAGGTTGTCTCACTGATAATGCCACAATATTACCAAAACTACAGATCAATATATACTTAATATCACAGTTAACTCCCCAAAGTCCAAAAGAAAATTTCATTGATGAAGCAAAGCTAGAAGAAGGCATGGTCTCAACATGCTCCACCACAGTTCAGGTAGGCTTTGCAAGAGGAGGAACTGGTTGAAATGAGGAAGCAATGAGATCTGTGTTTCTGGGTTCAGTGACTCGAGAATCTAGGAACACTTGATGAACAAGATGGGGTAGTTATTGACAAAATGCTCAGTCGGCTCACATTCTTCCAGGGGCAAGAATTTTTCTGCAGTAAGTGATGAACTTACTTCTGCTTTATCCCAACATTAGTCCACACCAGGCCCATAAGCTCCACTTCTTAGCTCCCAGTGATGAGTTTGTGAGATCTTAAGGTTGCTTCTCACACACTTTGTTTGAATCCTCGTACCTCTTCGTCAGTCACAAAGCCATTTGGAAGGTCTTGCACAGGTTATAATAGACTGGCAATTATTTTGTTTTGTTTCTAATTCCCAAGAGACAGTGTGGGATGCCATATATAATTTTCATTTTCTTGCTTTTGTGACACAATGAACTTCTCAATTAATCACTTGTAAAATAGGGATAATTCTTCCTCATAGAATTAGGATGAAGATTAAATGACTTATATAAGTATAAGAAACTTGGAATAATAATTATGATATTTAATTATATAATTATTTAATATTTATTATAATAACTATTATACTTAAATCATATAAGTTACATTATATTTAATTTATTATTATTATTCCACTAACCTAGACATAACATTACAGTAATCTGTTGTGTCCCAATATGCCTCTTTTTTTTTTGGTGGGGGGGTCGGTGAACCATCCAAGAATGTGAACGTGGGAGATCTGGACCAGCACCTCATTTGCCATAGGGTGGCATGGAAGATACCTGCCCTCCCCCCACCCCACCCCTCTCCACCTGTGGCAGTTGGGCTGGGACTGAGGTCATAAAAGCAAAAGAGCTGTTCCTGCCCTTCCCTAGTAGCAGCACTCGGGAGAGTGGCCCCTGCACCTTATTTGGGCAGCATGTGAGAGCTGGCCTTGAATGTATAGGTGTAAGTCAAGGTGAAAACAGGAGAACCGGTCTCACCCCTTGCTCCTTGCTGTGCAGGGTGAACAAGTCAGGGCAATGGTGGAGAACTCACCCTGGTGGTGGAGACAAAGGAGGACTGGAGGGCTGAGCAACCCTGCAGCTACCCAGGCCGAGAACGAGGACTATGAGTTGGCCCAGCCCAGTATCAATTCCATCTATAACCTGCCTGAGCATGTGATGGGGCATGTCCTGCAGACCCAAGGCTGCAAGATATCCATGACACAGGGCAACAACAGGATACCCAAGAGGAATCCCACTGAAGGGCCAGTATCAATGATGCAGCAGAAACCAGAGGCCTCAAACCAGACTGTGCAACGAACACTTCAAGAAAGGCTATACGGACAAAAGGCTATATTGTGTGACTCGCTGTCACACCACAGCTACCATGGTGAGATTTTTCTTTTTCTTTTTTTCCTTTTCACTTTTCTCTTAAATTTTATTTTATTTTATTTTGTAGGGGAGGTCGCATGGTCAGAGCACAGATTCAAAGGGACAGGGAGGTAAATGGAATCAATGTACATGATGTGAAAGACATAGAAAAATAAATAAAGAGAAAGTTAAAAAGGAAAAAACCTCATGTGGAACTTTGATTCTCAATTTAGTGGCATTGAGAAGTGGACCCTCTAAGTGATGACTTCGGCCATAGGGTTTCCACCCTTCTAACAGATGAATGCAATCTAATAAGAAGCTCTATTTGGTTGATTGGTTATTTTTGTTTCCTGAGACAGTGTCTTCACTATGTATCCAAGGCTAGCATTGAAACTGTGACCCTCCTGGGTCAATCCCTTGAGGGCTGGGAACACATACATAGGTCACCATGATGGGCCCTCACAAGAGTGCTTGCTCTTAGGATCCAGGGTAGCAGCCAGAAGAGTGGGCCTGACAATGCAGGCCTNCCCCGTGCTCTCCTGTACATGTCCCCCTATTGGCACAAAGCCATTGATTCTTCCATTTCTTTTCTAGGAGGTGAAGCGGCATACAGCCGATATGGTCACAATGTCTTGCATTTCCCATCCTCAAAACCACATTAATTGAGTTCAAATAAATAAACCTTTGTCCATCATAAGTTATACATTATAAGTTATAAATTATACCTAACATTAGGTATTTTTAGTTGTTTTTTTTCTTAGCACATTTGCCGAGTGTGTGTGTTGATGTGTAAAGGAGTGCATGGGGCATGGTGCACACTTGGAGGTCAGAGGATGATCTGCTAAAGTCGGCTCTCACTTTCTGTCATATGGGACCAGGATAGGACTCAGCTGTCAGGCTTGGCCATTGGGCACCTTTGCCTATGAGCCATCTGCTTTGCCAGCTTCTAAACGTTATAGAGCATGTGAGAAAACTCTTTTAAAAGCACCAAATAATGCTCAGCTTAGAAAATCAAAAGTTATTGGGATGGCTAATATCGTCAACTTGACAAGATCTAGAATCAGAATCACCTAGGAGACAAATCTCTGGGCATGTCTGCGAGGGAGTTTCTATACTGGTCAATGGAAGTGGGAAGTCCAACCCCAAATACAGGTGGCACCATCCCGTGGGTTGGGGTGCAGGGTTAAAAGGGAAGGGACTGTAAAGCTTTGGCATCATCCACTGTCTTGTGCAGATGCAAGGTGACCAGCTGCCTCAAGCTCTTCTTATCATGACTTCCCCACCATGAAGGACAGAACTGGCCAGAAGCTCATGGGCCAGCTAGCCCAGAGGACGCTGTGCAGCAGAACCAAGGAAGACCTGGCCTCAACAAATGGAAGAGCCAACTTCTAAAAGGAGTCCACACACAAGCCCCAACACACACACACACATACACACACAGACATACAATAAGTAAATAAAATTTATATAATACCCTGGGATTTTAAAAGATGAAAACAAAATATATAAGCACTATAGAACTCTTTATAATAAAAATGTGATTGGCATCTTATATGTAAACAAATGGATAATATTTTTGGAGTAATAAATACTGCGAGGAGTGAGAAATAGGAGCTAAGGATCTAGTGTGTTGGCTACTTGAGTTTGATACCGTTTAGTGATCATTGAGTGAGTCCAGCATTATGCCAAGATGGGCACCTAGAAGAAAGATCTTTCCTCATTCCTCAGCTGCTTAAGTCAACGGTCCATTAGCCCAAAGCCAAGAACTGAGCACGTCAGCTTGTCCCCTGGAGCCAGGGCTGTTCTCCAGCCACATGTCCTTTGCTGCACCTAGAAAGGTCAGACTCGGCTTCGCCTCACTCTGATATGCTTATCAGCATGGGCTGTTATAGAGGCAAGCACCTTAGGGGGTAAATTCCTATATTAATGCAACTTTAGTGCGTCCTTTTATTTACTCCCAGTTAGAACTTCATGATGCAAACTGAGCATGCCCGGAAGTATTTCTGTCTACTCTTTTAACCTTTGATCATGTGTTCCACGACCCTGAAAAAGGCATGCCCCAAAAAGCATCTACTAATTTTTCCTCTCTTTTTTAAGATTGTGTGTGTGTGTGTGCACGCACATGCGTGTATCCCTACACACAAGAGCAGGTGCCCACGGATGCCAGAGGCTTCAGAACCCACTGGAGCTTGAGTTATAGGCTCTTGTGGGTTACATGGCATAGGTCCTAGGAACCAAACTCAGGAAAAGCAGTACTTGCTCTTAAACTGCTGAGCTATCTCCCCAGCCCCTTCCTATCCTTCCTTCTTAGCACGTCCAGGAACGGGCCTGCCCCTAAGTCATACATTCAGACTCCTCTGTAAAAGCCATGTGCTTTCATGTGTCAGGAGAGCTCTGCTCCGGACATGACCCCGGGCTCTCCTGGCCTGTGGCTGTAATTTCCTTTCTCTGCTTCTACGACTTCACTGTGCCAGTTTGGTCCTTGTACTCACCAAGATGTGAACCCATTGCCTTTGGTTACACCAAGAGCTACCAAATTCAAGCCCCTTTCTCTTCGCTAGCTGCTTTTCTTTGCCATGTATCAGGTGCTCAGCTTTTCTCTGGATTAGAGGCAACTGAATCCCTGGAAGCTCCTTGTGTGCCTCCTTCCTGCTAGAGTGAAGAACTCTTTCAGAGAGCCATACACACATCGCAGTCAGACCCACAGTTGGGGAGGACATCGGTGACACACACCATAGGCCTTTCTGAGCTGTGGCCGTGGCTGTAAATATCACAGAACAAGTTCTGCGACAGGCTTGGAGGAGGAGGCACCCCTGTGAGGGAAGGAACAGATGGGGTGCAGGGGGTGAGGCTGAGCTTCCCCACCTCCCTGCTGGGTTGTCCTGGCACAGCCTGGGGATTGCAACAGCCACCTCCCTCCCTCCAAATGCTGTTTGCCCTCTGTGAGGCTTATCCCTCTCAACACAGGAGCCTTACTGCCCTTGGTGGGCTGCACTCGCTACAGGATGCAATGCCAGCTCTTTATCCGGCCCTAGCTCACCTCCCATAGAATACCTGACGCATGTCCTCATCACTCTTAAAATCACCCCCTCTCTCTTCCTTGGGCACCCAGAATTTCAGACTTTTCCTCCCATTCTTCCCTCCTGCCAAGCTCTTAATCACCTTTCGAGACCTGCTCTAGTGACCTCCCCTCTAAGATTTCCCCAAGTCCTTCATAGGAAGATATTGTCACCTGCTCAAGGTCTCCTCAGCACTGCATTCATAAGTATAGTACAGTGTGTGCTTCACTATAAAAGTCATGGGCCCTGTGTCTGTTTCCTCATCTGATATACGATCCTCAAGCACATTTTATTTAGTGAATTAATGAGTAAAAAGCCAAATCTTCTACAATAGCTCTGGTTTCTTATTAAACTTTAATATGATCTCAGTACTCTGGCACCTCTCCCTGCCTTTCCTGGGTCACAGAGCTTGTGGGAAAGGAGAAATGACATTAACTGGGGTACGGGCCCTCTTGCCTCTGGAATCTTCTGCCTTCCGGTTCAGATGCTCTTTCCCTCTTTGAGGGCCCTCTCCATCCGCACAAGCTCAAGAGACCAGAGACGAGCACCAAGTAGCACGTGACTACCTGTGGCTTGCGGTAACTTTTCCGCTGCTGTTGTCTAATGTGAGACCTGAGGGGCTTGGAACCCAGTGCCGTCCCAGATTCTCTGTTCTTCTAGTTGTCTCTAAGTGATTCTAGAATTAGAAACTTAGGCGTTCCCAGTCAATAGGAAAGTTACTTCTGAGTAGAGGCCCACGTGACAACCTGTTTCTCTGTGGCCACAGCCTGCCAGTTCGCCTGACCTTCCTGACACAATATTCCCACCACTTTGGACTCAAAGCTCCCTTCGGAGTTGCCAGCTGGGCANTGCCTTCTAGACTACTAGCAGAGCTAGAGGCTGGGGCCTGTAGTTTTGTGTTGGTCTCCATTGGGGAGTCAGAGATACCGTGACTGAAAAACGTCAGGCAACTCCAGGGCCATCATTCAACCTAGGGTCATTATAGACTTGGCACATGTTAAGATAATTTTCTGGCAGATGAAAATGAAGTTATTCACATGTTCACTTATTTGTTTATATACCCGTGGATTCTTGGGATGTTTCTTGCTTTCAGATATTATGAATAACATCAGTATGGATATGCCTTAGTTAGGGCTTCTGTTGCTGTGAAGAGACACCTTGACCACAACTCTTACAAAGGAGAAACATTGAATTTGGGTGGCTTACAGTTGCAGAGGTTTAGTCCATTATCATCATGGTATGACATGGTGGCATCTAGGCAAACATGGTGCTGGAGGAGCTGAGAATCCTACATCTTGACCCACAGGCAGCAGGAAGTAACTGAAACACTGGGCATGGCTTGAGCATATATGAGACCTCAAAGCCCACCCCCCACAGTGATACACTTCCTCCATCCAACAAAGCCACACACTCCCTATGAACTTATGAACCCAGTCACATCCAAAGTACCCCAGGATATAAGGACACAAATTAAAACTGTTTTGAGACCGAGCACAGCATATAGCCCACGCTGACCTTGAACTCACAATCTTTCTTCCTCTGCTTCCAGAGTGCTGAAATTCTAGCATGTGATAACATGCCCAGCTATTTAAAAGATAATAACACAGTAAAATATTTCATGAGTAGTCCCTTTGGATCTTTGCTTTGTTGTTATCCCTACAGCTTTGTTTGAGATGGGCTCTTGCTATGCTGATAGGACCTTGGTATGTTGTCTGGGCTGGCTTTGAACTTCTGATCTAAGTGATTCTTGTGCCTCAGCTTTCCAAAAAGCTGGGACCACAGACATGTACCACCATCACAGGTAACTCCATTGGGTCTTTCAAAATGTGTCTGAATTGGTTTTGAATCTTACTTGCTCTTGTGGGTTTGAGATCAGGGTCACATGGCCACACTGTTCCCACCCTTACAGCTGCGGGTTCCCTAAAAAAAAAAAAGGAAGTATTTGTTTGTTTGTTGTGGGGAAGGGAATGGGTATGTGTATGGAGGTCAGAGGACAATTTGCAAAAGTCATTTCTCCGCTCTTACCAAATGGGCCCTAGCAGCATTTACCTCCTGAGGCATCCTGTCAGGTCTTGTTTTTTGTTTTTGTTGTTTGGAGGATATATTTTGTTTATTTTCTAGAAGCCTCCTGTAGAATAACCAGAATGAACTAATGCAATTGCAATAATTTTTCAACATTACCAATGACAAGCTGAAGAGGAACACAGGGATTGTTTTACATTGGATTTTGGATGTGTTGGGAACTGATATTGTCACACAGCTTACTGTCATCTGTCTTAACATGACTTTACCTTTTCAGAAAATGCTTCATTAGTTGAATATAAAAAAGTATCCAAATAATAGGCACTAGTTTATCAGAGTGCATCTGTCGGTTGGAGCTGTTGTGACCAAATCCTTTGGACTGAGCGGCTTGAATCCCAGGTTCCTTCTCTCAGCGCTCTAGAGAAGAGCAAGTTCGAGACAAGGTACCCGTGACTCGTCCTGCTAAAGGGATTTCTTCCTGCCCTGCAGCATTCTCATTGTGACCTCAAGCGGCCTTTCTCGGTGTCAGGCCCTCTTCTAAGGACGCTAACCACAGGGTGGTGGCTCCAACCACATGACCTCATCTGAACCTAATTCCTTCCGATCCAACCACATGTTAAATAGTAGAGCTTTAACAAGTGCCTTTGAGGAACATACACATAGGGTCTGACACTGGGGAAGTAGCATTCTCCATGGCAACAGAGAGCTCAACTTCAGCTATCTAATTCCTGCTTACTTGTTGAGTTTTGTTTTGTTTTACATACAGAGGATGACTTCTTGGGCCTGGCTCACATAGACAAGAGCTCTATCTCTGAGCTACATCCTTAGCTTAACAGTCTACTTTTGAGGATTCACTTCAAAATCCTAACTCTGCTGTGCTCACTAATGACTATAAAATTACGAACTTTGGTTCAGTAACAGTCAAGCCTCAACCCTGAAAGATCTACCTTAACACCAGACCCTACAAACTTCAAAACACCCCTACCTCTGACATCTCTGCTCCTAAGATTGGATTTTTAGATTTTATTTCTTTTCATTTTATGTATACTAGTGTTTGCCTGCATGTGTGCCAGTAAACCACATGCATGCAGTGCCCTTGGATGCGGAAACCTAAGGGCGTCAGACCCTCTGAGACTGGAGTCACGTGGTTGTGAGCTGCCTGTGTGTGCTTGGAGTTGAATCTGGTCCTCTGGAAGAGAAGCAAGTGCTCTTAACCTCCAAAGCCATATATCTAGCCTCTTTTTGGTCAAGATACTGACTCCCATCAGACATCAAAGCCAACAACGTAACTATATAAGAGGAGTGCAGTAAAGACACCATCAAAAGGACCGCTGGCTCCATGATTGCGGGTGGGGTGGATAAGAGAGAGCGAACAGAGGCATCTAGAAGAGTCCAGGGCTGAAGATGGATGCTTAAGAGAAATCCCACCCTACCTCAGAATTGAGAATAATAGAGGGTTATTTATTTAGGGGTAGACTCACAAATCAATATCCTCTGTTAGAAAGGAAAACAGCAACCGAATCCCGCAGCCGCAAAAGAGGCTGGATGCGAGCTTTACATCAGCATAAATAGTATAAGCGGCCACGCCCAAGTGGGCGGGTAATTTAAAGGCTACTGGTGGTCGGAATTCCTACAGCACAGGGCAAAGAGAAAAAGACGCAGACTGGACATGGCCAGGACTAGGGAAGCGGAGCGTGGAAAAATCACATGGGTTACAAGGAGGATGGGCACCTGGTGGGTGGGAAAACCATTATTAGTTGGAGCAGGCCTGGCAGTTTAGGGTAGAGGTAAGAGGGGCCAGAATACTGGTGTGGGGACTTTAAGGTGTCTAACAAGTACGTGTGCTTTGATATGCAGCTACAGATATATGTCAACAGAGAGCCTCATGTCCCTTCTGCTAGAAGCAAGGAAATGACTTATGACGTGGGAACCCGGCTCCCAAGGGCCCAGAAATCCTTGTCTTTACCTGACCACCAGATTCAGTGGGAGCTGAGTCAGGACTATCATTTCTGGACACATACATCGCCTGAGACCTGAAAAGCCGGTGGGAAAAAGACAAAATAAAAGTTTTAGTTTTTTGGCTTTTGGTTTGTTTTAAGTATAGTTTGGGTGTTATGGCACATTCTAGAAGTCTTGAATGTGAAATAAAAGACAATGCCAGAAGGATCCTAAGGTCAAGGCCAGTTCTGGGCCACATAATAAAATCTTGTTTTTAAAAGAAAATTACACTGAGCTGAAAAGATAGCTTAGTGGTTAAGGGTACATAGAGGATCCAAATTCAATGCCCAGCTCCAATGTTAGGCACAACCACAACTACCTGTAACTCCAGCTCAAGGAGGGATCTGGTACCTCCGGCCACCACAGACACTGGTATTCACATGTACACACTGACAAATACAATTTGAAATTTTTTTAGATTAAAAAAAATTATGTGACAAAAAATAATATATTGATGCAGGGAGACGGAGACAGTTGAGATGGGTTCTTAATGCATAGCCCTGGCTGTCCCGGAACAACTCTCTATGTAGACCAGGCTAGCCTTGAACTCAGAGATCCGCCTACCTCTGCCTCTTCTCAAGTGCTGGGATTAAAGGTATACGCCACCACCATCCAGTGATATTTTTAAATTTTGTTAAGAGAAGGGAAAGAGCTTGCATTAGCATTTGGCCTGTTTCAAAAATGAACAGCATCATATTCTCTATGTTCGTTCAGTGCTTAACTTGGGCAAAGTTGTCCAGAACTGTCAAAAATCTGAAGGTCTTTTATTGCTGTATCAGCACCCTCCTTTGGTGTGGCTCTATTGGCAGTTGGTCCTTCTTGTTTTAATTTTCATAATTTGGATGAATCAAAAAAAATCACTCATTTCTCTTAGATTTCCCAATTTAAGGGAATATGAGTTTTTAAGTATACCTTTGTAATATTCTTGATTTCTTTAGTGTCTCTTACAAAGTTTCCCGGTTTATTTCTGATTTTTTTATTATTGATTTTTATTGAGCTCTACATTTTTCTCTGCTCTCCTCCCTGC
>LOEQ01000237.1:303740-320722 GCA_001685075.1 Bramus lutescens | reverse complement strand
GGCCTGCAGGCATACACACAGACAAAATATTGTATACATAATAAATAAATAAATTTTTTTTAAAAAGAATAGCAAGTACTAGGGTGGTATAACCATGAAATTTCTTGTTCCCTTCTTCCTCTGAAAGTCCTACCTTGCTAAGTTCTCTTGGTTTTTATTTTAGCTAGTTATTTATTTAATTTTAAGGGAACACCTTGCTATTTAGCTCAGAATGGTCTGAAACTGAAGACCCTCCTGCTTCTGCCTCCCTGTTCCTGGGGAGAAAGGTTTGTGCCTGAGTTATTACAGCCAGTTTTAAACTTCAATTATAAAAACAAAATATCGACGTTAGAAGAGTCACCACACTCTGCCACCTCCATCCCGGTACGCTGCGTGTGGGGCACATACCTACTCTTGGATGCCATCTTTCTTCCTTTTCTCCTAGTTTGGAGGATGGACTAGGAGAAATGGTTTCTCTACTGGAATCCTCTAGACCAGGTGAGCAGGGCTCCTGCCTGAGCTGATAACCAAATAACTTCCTTCCCTTCAGTGTCTGCCGAAGTGGTTCCCTAGCATCTCACACCCTGGTGCACAAACCCTGGATGTGGCGTCTGCTCCGGCTCTGCTGCTTCTTCCTGTTAGCCCAGGCTGTGATGCACTTGCTCAGTTCGCTTGTCTGTCACCGTTTGGGTGATGGTATTAACAGGATAACTTGGGCTCCGCCATGTTGCTTGCTCCTCTTATGGGAAAATCTATTCTTAGCATGCGCAGGAGCTTCGTTAGGAACGGATCCGAGCACTTTGCAGCAGCCGAGGGAAATGGAGAACAATCTACTGTCATTTCAAGAGGATGCACTGTTGGCGTTCCCAGCATCACCAACAAGCTCATGCTCAAGCCGGAGGGGCTAGAGCCGGAGGGGCTAGAGCAGCGATTCACAACCGTCCTAACGCTGTGATCCCTTAACACTGTGACCCCCCAACCATAAAACTATCTCATTACTACATTATGACTGTAATTTTGCTACTGTTATGAATCATAATATAAATATTCAGGATATATGATATGCGATGCTGGGCTACAGCAAGGTCCCAATTTCAAATATCAACGCAATGCCTTATACCCAGAGAGCCCAGTAGGGGCTTTAACCAATAAGCATCAATAGGAAACTTGTTTTTGTCCTATAGCCAAATAACTCCACACTTGGGGTGGAGCCAGCACCTCCCAGTCCCCTCCATCTCCGTGACTGAGCTGACCTGCTCTGATGCTCCTGTGGAAGCGTCCTTCTCACAGGAAATAATCAGTTTTCCTGTCTCCATCCTGAACCTTGAACCAGAAGCCTCTTTTGGTCCCTCACGCTCGCTAACTGGTGCGGTTCCACCCCCAAGCTTCCGTATTTTCTCTGTTCCCTTTGAAACTTAAGGAGCAAGTCTAAGTCCAAACCAACCATTTTGTAACTTACAAAAGCATCCCCATTATCAACTAAGGCAGAAGATCGATAAACGGGTGCATACCCACCACCCAGCTCAACAGCGGACACTTCATAGGTAGTCTTCTTTCATCTGTGTTCCCACCTAGTCCTCTTCTCCCTGCAGCATGTATTAAAACTATAAAAACTTTATGGTTCCTGCAACATTATCAATATGTTTAAAAAAAAAACAGACAAACAAGCAAGAAACTAGAAATTTGAGTTAATATAGAGTGCTTGCCTAGCATGCACCAAGGCCCCAGGTTCAGTTCCTAGAGCCACACATACAAAAAAGGTCAAATTAAATGTACAAAACACGCCTAAAAATCAAGAGCGATTTCAATCAGCTTGTGTTAGAGTTGGATTTATCTGTCAGCTTGACGCACCTGAGGAAGGGGAACCTCAACTCAAGAACTGCTGCCCGTCAGATTGACCTGTTCGCATGTCTGTGGGGTAGTTTCTTAAATGCTAATTGATGGAGGAGAGCCCAGCTTACCGTGGGTGGTGCCATTCCTAGGCAGGTGGGCCTGGGCTGTGTAAGAAAGGTAGTTGAGCAAGCTAAGGGAAGCAAGTCAGTAAACAGCCTTCCTTCCACGGTCTCTGCTTCAGTTCCTGCCTCAGGCTTCGGCCCCGGCTTCCCTAGATGATGGACTGTAACCTATAAGCTAAAATAAACCCTTTCCTCCTCCAAGTTGCTCTTGGTCAGCGTTTTGTCCACAGCAGCAGAGAAGCACGCTAGGACACAACCTAATATCCAGTTCCTCCAATTGTCCTCTAAGCCAGGAGCCTAGTCAGGGTCACGTGTCGAATTTGCAGCATCACTTGTGTGCCTCAGGGTACACTGTGTTGTGCTGCGGTGGCAGAAAACTGTGAAACAAGGCCTCCAACAGCCTGGGTTGACTTCCTGCTCACGTGAATTTCCACTGTGAGTCACCTCGGCATCCCCTTCATGCTTGGCCATTCAGCTAAGGAAACGGTCCCTATTTGGGAGGACCCAGTTCCTGGCAGATGGATGCGAGGAGCTGTTGAAGCACACAACGACTTGGAAAGCTCCTGCTCGGAAGCAGAAGCAGCTGCCTTCACACGGGCTCATGTCTTACTGCTCAAAGCAAACCTCGTGGCAGAAGCAGAGGTGGGAAAGGGACTGCCCCACAGGAGAGGGTGGGCAATACTTGGGGAAAAGGAGGCTCTATTATACCTCATAAGTGTCTCTTTATAGGTCCCCCTCTTAGCTTTTCCCCTTCAGTTAATCAGTTGGAGAAACTGGGCCATTTGAGATTTAGCGCTTCTTCCAGTCTAGGTTTTGTTGATTGCGATTCTACGGTATCTACTTATCTATCCTCTATCGCTTCCACTTCTTCCAAGCCTATAGTTAGGTCTGGAGTCCTACTTCAGTTCAGAAAACATGAGCCCCAGAATGGATCTACCGGGGCTTTACTATACAATGCTACTCCACCATTCAAATATTCAGGGAGGAAGGATTTCTAGGTGAGCATTGTGTTGTTTCAATTGTCAACCCTTGTATAACAAGCCACCCCCAAACGCACTGACTTAAAACAATATAAACATGCACTCTGGTTTATGTGAGTCAGGAATGGGGTCGTAGGGGGGTAGCTTGTCTCTATGATTTCTGGAGTTTCTTAGCTGGAAATCTCAAAGACTGGAGAACTGAAGACTTCCGAATATTTAACTGAGACAAAGATTTGGTACCCAGTGTGGCCTGCTTACTGCTTTCTTTTCTGTGTAGGATGTTCATTAGGATCTGTGAGCATAGTAGCCTACTTTCCTCAGAGGGACTGGGTCAAAAGAGCAATACTGATTCAGGAGTATCTTTATAACCTAGTGTTAGAATTCATATATTGATACTACTGTAAGTCACAACCCCAGCTTTATCCAATAAATGAAAACTCTATACAAACACACAAATGCCAGGATGGAGTTCAGAGCCAGACGTGGTAGCACTTTCCTATAATGCTATGGGTCCAGCAGGATTCTGCTGCTGGGCTCTGTTACCTACAGTCCTATACCTCTAACACCAGGAGGAAGAAGCAGGGGGAGAATCCAGTTTTAGCAAATCTGAGGCCATCCTGGGCTAACAGACCCTGGTGAAGGGAGAGAAAAAGGAGAAAAGAGGAGAAAGGGAGCGAGGGAAGGAGGGAGACTGATTCATTTGGGGCTAGTCTAGATTAAAGACCAGCTCTTCCAGACACTGTATTTTGTCTTCACATCAAAACAGAAGAGAAGGGACAATTTACAGCACATTCTGTGGATGGCGATTTCCAACATTTGAGATGCTGTGGTCGGGGAGACTTCAGGGGAAGATCAGAAGGTCCTAAGTGGAACAACCAGACATTTATTTTGCAGTATGACAACATACAAAAAGAACAGTTTCTCCCTCCTTGCCTGCCTCTTCCTCTCTTCTCCTTTCTGTCATTTAAGGCACAGTCTTGCTATGTAGCTCAGGTTGGCCATAAATTTAGGGCAAATCTTGCTACTTCTGTCTCTCAAGCTGGGAATACAGATGTGTGCCATCATGCCCAGACTTTTCCATTTTGTTTTTAAAGTGTCTTTTTCAGATAAAAGCATTTTAATCTTAGAATGAAGACTCCACTTTTTATTTATTTATGTATTGAGTCAGGGTTTTCTCTGTGTAGTTCTGGCTGTCCTGGGACTCAATTTACAGACCAGGCTGGTCTTGAGCTCCAAGTTCCATCTGCTTCTGCCTCCTGCAGGCTAGGTTTAAAGATATGTGCCACCACTGCCTGCCTCATTTATTTCTTAAGAGATGGAATCGCACCCAGGCTGGCCTCAAATTCTCCACCCAAGGAATCCTCCTGCCTTATCTTTCCCCGTAGCAGGGACTATACAGTCATACTACCATACCCAGCCAAAATGTCTTGTCTTAGATATGAAGCAGGAGAAATCCCCTTGATTTCTCATGGCAATGTATATGTGGACTCCACTTGGAAAACAATCTCTAGACAACTTTCAGATTCTGATACCCACCATCACCAATCCTGTACCCTAAAAATGTACACACCATGTACAAGAATGCTAATGATGGCCTTGAACTGAAAACAAACCAAATGTCCAGCAGCAGCAGCCTCTCAGATAAGCTATGTATATTTGTATTGGGTGCTCCCATTTGTAGAGAGTCTTAAAACAAGTAGGAATATAGTAGTTTCAGATATATATTTCAGATGAGAAATGCTAAAATAGCAAGGTCAAGCGATGGTTACCATTAGAATGAATGATGTTTCTGATCAAAAAGGGACCAAGGTAGAGATCCCCAGAAAGACAGCCATTTTTTCCTTATTGACTGTAGTATTAGCTGCATAGCTATTGACTTTATAACTAACTCATTAAGTTACATATTTTTAAATGTCTATGTGCTAATATTTTATAATCAAATGTACCTTTTAAAAAGAAAAAAATCATCTTCAGAATAAAAAATGTTAACTTTAGAGAATATCTAAAATTTTTTTGTAAAGCCCATCTGTTCCTTCTCAGCTTCATCATCGCTCTCCTACCCCTTTCTGCATACAGAATGCCAGGCGACCAGCAGGGTCCCTGCTACTTTCCTTGCTGGCAACCTTCACGTTGGAGCCCGTCACATGGCTCTGACTCGGTAGAACAAGATTGATGCACACAGGCCCAGAGCTTCCCTCCTGATGGCTCATGAAGAGATCTGTCTTCATTTCTCTCATAGGTTGAAGAGGAGGCGGAGGAGGAGAGGAAATAGCCCTGGTTTGTGAAAACCATCACAAGCCCTTGTGTGTGGTGGGCAAGCACTCTGCCATAGAATTCTACCCAGTTACTTGGAGTTTAGAGCACTGGGTTGAAACGCAAGGCCACAACAAAGTTAAATGCTTACTGTCCCATTGAGTCCCAGCCTGTGATAACTTAAAAATATGTCCACAAGGACTTTAGGACTCCTTTGGGTGTGGCCTAATGTTCCTCTCACTTGAGAGGTCTGTACAGAGAGTGTGAGCAAGACTCCCAGGGCAAGGTCATTGGATTGTTAGCTTCCTCCTGGTTCTGTCTCTGGATCACTTCCTCTAGGGGAGCCAGCTTCCCTGTCCCCTTGTCAACAATGGCAATCACTTACTAGAAATATAAGTCATTTCAGCAGTGGATCTTCCATCCCTGGTGTCTTAGTTAGGGTTACTATTGCTAGGAAGAGACACAGTGACCATGGCAACTCTTATAAAGAAAACATTTAATTGGGGAGGCGTACTTTCAATTTCAGTGGTTCAGTCCATTATCATCATGATAGGGGAGCATGGCAAGAGCAGGCAGATGTGGTACTAGAGTAGTGGCTGAGAGTCCTACATCTTCTAGGCAGCAGGAAGTCAACTGAGACATTTCCTATCCTGAGCATAGGAAACCTCAAAGCCCATACCCACAGTGACGCACTTCCTCCAACAAATTCATACCCTCTCCAACAAAGCCACACCTCCTAATAGCGCCACTCCCTGTGAAGTTATGGGAGCCAATTACATTTAAACTACCACATTTTTCAAGATGTAGTGACTGTAGGTGACAGCCGCCTGTGAGATACCATCAAGAACCACCAAGAAATCCACAGAAACCATGGGAAATACATGGGTTTCAGCCACTAAATTTTGGGGTTAATATTTAAATACAATAATAGATATCTAAAATCAATATGAATGGGAGAAAGATGGCAGAAGAATATTTTATTTTTAAATTGTGTGTGTCTGTGAGTGTGTGTGTGTGTGTGTGTGTGTGTGTGTGTGTGTGCAGGAACATAGGGATCAAACCCAAGGCCTCACATATGCTGAACAAGTACTCTACCACTGAGCCATGTTCCCAGCCCAGCATTTGTAATTTTTAAATTAAAAAAAAGTGACATATGCCTTTAATCCCAGCACTTGAGAGGCAGAGACAGGCAGATCTCTCTGTGTTGGAGACCAGCCTGATCTACAGAGCAAATTCCAGGACATTCAGGTCTACACTGAGGATCCCTGTCTTGGAAAACACAAACAAACAAAAGAGGCTTTTAGGTTAAAAGACAGAGTCACAGGAGACGGTTCAGAGGGTAAAACGCTTCCAGCGAAAGCATGAGGGCACAAAGTTCACGTCATTTTCATCCACAAAAACCTGGACATGGTGGTTAATCTGGAATCCCTGTCGTCTGGAGGCATCGAGACAGGAATCCCAGAGGCCAACCAGCGATCTAGACTAGCTATACTAGCCAAGTGTGCACACTTCCAGTTTAGGAAGAGAAAACAATAGAGGAAGATACTGGCCATCAACCTCTGGCCTCTCCATACATGCACTCACATACATGCAAACATGTGCACACACACACATACACATGCTAATAATTGATCTTTGAAAGATAGCTAAGCAAACTTTAAGAAAAAGTATTAGTCGATCATTTGCTGAACCCTGAGGAACAGCACACAGTTCTTAAAAATTTGTGAGGCTCTCTTGAGCCAGGTGTGGGAGTGCATGCCTGTAACCCCAGTATTCAGAGGTAGAGGCTGGAGGCCACAAGCCCAGCCTTGGTTGCACAGTGAAACTCAGTCTCAAAAAAATAAAGCACAAAAGAGCGGGAGGAAGGGAAAGAGGAATGGAGGGAGTGAGGCAGGAGAAAAAAAGCCACTAGTGTGGAGACGGCTTATGTCTGTTTCTAGCGAAATAAAATGTGATATATTGCCAGTCATCAATCACTATTATGTTTTCCTGGCTGGATATTACTCAGTCATCCCTGACTCCAGAGGGGGAACCCACAGAAGGGCATTTTTCTCCGTTGCACAAACGTTTGTGTTTATTCACAAAGGATGAAGAACCCCTTTTGGCTGTGTTTTCCCCCTTAGAGAATCAGTCATTCAACTTGTGTTTCTGCTCGGCAGTAATGGCACTAGTCACGAGGCTAATTGAAACGTCTTCCTCACGGCTTCCGTAGTCTTCCTTGGGGTTGTACCCCTTAGAACTTCGGTATTTGTCCTCCCTCACATCCTTTCTTCTGTTTAACCAATTGCTTTCTCTCCTCTGCATTCCTTGGGCAAACCCAACAAATAGGGTATATCGTCAGGATTTCCTAGAAAAATACCATTAGCTTAATGACTTCCCATACTCCCAGTTACATTTAATTCCTGTTGAACTCATGGTACCAGGGGACTGATGTCTGCATCCTGAAACAAAAATTCCCATCATTTTCCCCACCCCCTCTTCAAAACATTCTTTAGCTCTTACTAAGAATAAAAGCCCCAGACTTCTGTGAGTATTGCGTGCACTGTTAGATAGATTTTATGCACCAGCCAGATTGTGTTTAAAGTAAATATTAATCTTGTCTGGTATATAAATGAAACATCCGCAATTTTCTGTATGTAATGATACCGTCAAGGGAGAAAGGAGTATGGGGGGAGGGCAGGGAGGAATCGTTAAAGACAGAATATTAGGCTAAGACAAAGGAATCTAGACAGAGACCAGCTGTCTGAAAAGTTGAAGTAATTGTTCTCCTTGAATTACATCACCGGCCCAAGCTGGGGTGCTGGAAGCCATTCCAGTCATGGGCATTCTAGCTAACCACCCAAGTAGTGAACTCATTCGCAGTATTCAGGCTTAATGGCGGTCAGACAGGAACCTGACACCCATTTGATACTTATACAACCTGTTAGTCCAGTAGTTCTCCCAATACCATTCTCTCCCTGCTCCCCTTTGCTATCATAAAAAAGGCACCAGAGTTTTCCCAGAAAGCAGCCAAGACCTACTCTGTTTTGGCTGTGAAAACCAGGCGTTCAGCTGTGGTCTGTTTCATGGTCCCATTTGGATTATAGGGGGCAAATGGGGTGAGATAAATCTGGAATAAACTGGTTCGGACAGCGCCATGCTTGCATGGATTGATTTGGCCCTTTGATGTCTTTCTTGTTTCTCTGCTGGAATGTTTCAAATATGCACTTAAATCTCCTATAGAAAAAGCTGCTAATGTAAATAAATGGACGTGTGTTTAGAACGGACAGTCACTTTAACCTTCCCAGAGACGCAAAAGCAGAACAAAAAGGGTCAGTTGGAATTATTTGTTTGGTTTCTTCTTTTCAGTACTCAAGGTTGCAGGGTTCAGATCAACCCTTCCTTCTTCTGCCTCTATTTACTCAGGTGACTTAAATTTTAGTTGTTAAAAGAAGGGGCTGACCCTCAACTCTAGGACATTCCTCTTAAAACTGAGTTTTGGCTTCTGTGTACAACTGGTTCTTTTAAGAGCATTATCAGAGTCTTTGGTAATCACCTTCAACAGTGATTTTTGTCTTTAAAAATCTATAGGAAGCAGCTGGAGAGATGGCTCAGAGATTAAGAGCATTAGCTGTTCTTTCAGAGGTCCTGAGTTCAAACATGCAGACAGAATCCTGTATACATAATAAATAAATAAGTCTTTTTTAAAAATCTATAGGAATACAAACTTATATAAACAAATATCTGAACTCATTTAATACACTCTTCAGTACTCAAAGACTCTGAAGGTAGTATGCATATTCAGGGGAAGAATGCATGTCTAGCATGCTTGAGGCTTTCAGTTCAATTCATGCACATGCTTGCACACTTGCACACACACACAGAAAGTATTATAAAAGAAAAAGTTGAGCAGTGGAAAAAATAATAGTTTATAACTCACACAGATATTGCTATATCAGACTTAATTGGAGGTGAGGATCGATTGATACGGCCAAATATAATGTTACTGGCATGTAGATGCTGCCACATGTGTATGTGATGTAATGATTTCAGCCACATGAGGCTGATACTTCCAGGTTCTAGAGCCACGCACTTGTAGACAAGCCCTCAGGCAGAAGTGCCTGAATGTTAAAGCCCCCCCACCCTGTGACCCATGTGCGCACATGCGTGGTTACTTCCACTATGACTCAGCTAAGCCCTTGTGCGCATGTGTGGTTAGATCCACTATGACTCAGTTAAACCCTTGCATGCATGCATGCATGAGCCGTCATCTGTGTTATCTGCGTATGACGTAGTCACGCCAACCCCCTATGCACATGCGCTAGGCAGCTTTTAAAAAGCTGGATGCACCATCTTTCTCTCTCACTTTCTCTGCACACCAATTCCCCAGGCTTGTACATGCCCCCCTCTAATAAACTCCTAAACGGGTTTGTTGCATGTTCCGTGTGTCCTTCTCACTCTCACCAGGTAATTTCATGTGGCACCAATAGAAGTCTGTAAGGTGCCCTTTGCATGGAAGACTCTAGGTACAATTTCCTTTAAAAATAGCATTTTATTTCCTCAGATTTCTAATTTGTCTTAGAATATGCTTAGAGTTATATCAACATTAGTTATATCAAATCTAGTTAGATCAACATTTCCAGCGTTAGCTGCTTGGCTATGTGTAATAATTGGAGTAAGTCATGGCGGGAAAACCCATTTTATAAGCTTAAGGGGTCGTTCTTAAACTGCATCCCTGGCAGGAGCAGGCCAGCGATTCTCAACCATGCTCTGCCAGAGACTTCTAAAGTGAGTCAGTCTCTGTGATGCTTCAGCGCACATTTCACTTCAAAACACCAGTTCCTTCAAGATCTCCATGCTCAGAACCCATGGTTACAAACACATACACCTCACTTGAACTCCTCAAAACTGCCAACCCTGCTTAGGGATGGAAGGTGAAAATCGCATTGCAGCCAAAAGAGCTCTTTCACGCAACTGGCCGCCCTCCTGGATAATGAGAGACTTTGAAAGTGATCCCTCGAAGGCTTTTGAGGGACAGAAATAGAACAACGTTGCCTCTCAAACTCATGGCACTGTCTGCCTGACCCACTTGGCACCTCTAGTAGCCTTTTCCCCCAAATCCTGCCTTAGTCATTTTTTTTTCCTCCTGTTCTTGTGATTAGCTTTGGACGCTCAGCCGGGGTAGTTTATTTGATCGCTTCATTGTACTAATTAGGCCACGAAAGAGGGACCCCCTTTGGCCCTAAGAAGAGCAGAATTTATTTATTTTTCTTGTGATACAGGGTCTTGCATAACCCAGGTTGGCCTGGAACTCTGTAATTTGAGGCTTGCCTTGACCTCAGGACCCTCCTGCCTCTATCTCCCTCCCATATGCAGGGATTACAAACATGTGTATGTGTATGTGCTTGGATTTCTTATTTAATAAGCCCCTTTCTCCACTTCCCATTCCTTGATTCCCAAGGTTTTGAGGCTGTGGGCATTTGAACAAATTACACTAGGCAACCAGGGGAATCATGGGGAAACATAAGTATTTAGGAAATCTGAAGAAATTGAAAACAATGTTCATATTAGAGAGGATTCCTTTCAAATTGTTTGGTCTCCTCACCTGGGAAGTGAAACTAAACAGTGCTAGAATTGGATGAGTGAATGAGGCAATATGGTTGCTAGAGCCTACGATGGCTCAAGATAGTAGTTAGGGTCACTCACCCACTCTCTCTGGCGCCCCCATTTGGCCAAGGGGGAGGATTTCACTTCATGGCTCAGTTGTGGTTGCTGGCACCATGCAGTTGGGTACCGCTAAATATGAAAACAACAGAAGCAACATATACTTAAACTGCCAAAGCCCTTAAGACCCCGTTTCCCCTTGGTCCTGAGGACAGTCAACATTCCAGATGGAGACTCCCTTGGCTTGGGTTTGGTAGTTACCATGAAGAGTGTGTACCAACTGCCCGTCGAGGCACCCGTGGAATGAACAGCAAACAATGTCATCTCCAACCGCTGTGACTCCGGTCCTGTTCCTCCTTCCGCACGACTACCGCCTTTTTGTGTCCTCCTGCTGAAAAGCCAAGTGTAAAAAGTGAGAAACAATTAGCAGCCGTAGGGTAAGGCCCTCACTGGGATCTGATGGAGAAGTCACATTTCCCCACTGAAGCTAGACAAAGCTTCTCCAGTGAGGGACTGCTTCTGTGGTCATAGACTAACCCTCGGGAAAGCCGCGAGAAATCTCCCATTTCTTGCACTTATGTACATATGTATGTATTGATTGTATTTTGGTTTTCTCTTGGGAGAAGTGAGGACATATCCTCCCCCTCCCCATTTCCACTGCCAGTCTTACTTTTTAATGTATTAAAATATTCCTGAATACCAGAGAAACTAATTCAGTATGTTTGTAGATAAAGTAAGAAAGCATCTTTTGGAAATGATCATTGCTTTCCTGAAAATAAAGTTTAATTTGGGAAATAAGGATCATGTTAGCTAAAATGTTTAAGTGTCTTATTCCCTTTCCCCTTGTAATATCAATTCTATTTTCTTCCTTGTGTGGGGGATGGGCAGATAGAAGTAGGGGCTTGTGACAGAGTCTCAAGGCTGGCTTTGGACTCACTACATAGCTAAGGGTAGCCTTGAACTCTTCACCCTACCATCTCCAACTCCCAAGTGATAGGGTTACAGCAAGTGCCACCACTCATGGCTCTTACCCAGTTCCTTTTCAATAAATATTTACAACCCATATCTGAGAATAAAGAGAATTATTAACCAATCCCAGTTCTCAGTAACTTTTTGCAGACTTTACCATAACTAAATTTCAGAACAGTAATTAGGAACCTCTTTTTTGCTTGCTGTAACAACATATGATGTCAGTACATGATGAAGTCACGAGACTTTCTGGAAAAATAAAAGGGCATCTTTTCCAGGTATTCTTACTTCAGGGACATGCTAAGTATTCGGATCAGGACTGCATTCGGTTGTGAGTGACAGAACCGGAGCTTAGGGTGACAAAGAAAGAAGCCTGGGAGCCAGTATGGTAAGCCATGCCTGTCATCTCAGGACCTAGGAGGGTGAGGCAGAGTGGAGAGTTCTAGGCCACCCTTGGGCTACAGTCAGAGACCCGGCCTTAAAAGCTAACAGATGTCTGGAGGTGGTCGGTTAACTGTGAAGGAGAACAAAGGGCAAGATACACACTGGCTAAGTTGTCCCCCTTCTGCTAGTGTCTACTGCTGCCCTGTAAGCCCCTGGCTGTGGAACCACTAGACACTTGAGCTCTAAGGAAGCCTAGGGGACAAGAAGGAGGACATTTTGTTGTTGCTGCTGGTGGTGCTGCTGCTGGGTTTTTGTTTGTTTGTTTGTTTGCTTTGAGATGAGGTTTCATTTTGTAGCTCTGGTAGCCCTGAACTCTTCCAACCTCTGCCTCCTGAGTGCTGGGATCAAAGCTTTTTGCTGTTGTTATGCTGTTGTTAGGCGCTAGGGGGCAGTAGTTTTGAGCTGGTCCTTTGACCACTGCAAACAAAAGCAAAATGCTATTTCTGTACTGATAAGGAAGGGTAGACCAGGTAGACAGCTAGCAATGTCTTCCAGGGGATGGTAAGCACCCTCGTCTCTGATGTTTTGCTATGAAACTGGGAAGTATTTACTCTATCTTCCCAATGTGTGCCTTAAAAACAGAGGTGCCAAGGTCTTACCTAGGTCAGGGCTGCATAAGTGCTAGGTTGTGAAACTGGAATTGGAAGTTGGACCCCCTTTGGACAATAGTCCTCCTGTAGTCTCAAAAGTCAAAGACAGAAAGTGGGTCAGGTTTGGAGACCGTGTTCCTTTAAGCCTCTGGCTGCCTAATCCATTACACAGAGAGCCAGCCCAAGGTATGGCCAAGGTCTCTTGGGCAATCTGCCAGCCGGCCCCCATGGGAGGCGGTTATGCGGTCATTCCTTCCCTGCTGTAACCACACACTCCAGTCGCTCTTAGGCAGCTGTGACATGCATCTGGATTAGCTTGCCAGTGAGGCAGAGTTCATGAGTCCAGGAAGCTGGGCACATCAAAGATCTGGGATTCATCTTAGCTGGGGGAGGGGTGGGCAGCAGGTAGGTCCCTCCTGGCCTCCTCATGGTGTTTCAGATAGGGTAGGAGGCACTAGAGGCTCCTGAAGAGAGCCAACAGGTGCTGAAGCAATAAGCAAATATGTACAGAGATCCAGGCATCACAAGGCAGGGGAGTCTGTGGTCACCCTGTTATCTTCATCCATTGTTTTGGTTGACTTTAACAGCTCCTGGCCTGTAGTAAAATACATGAAGTAGAGCAGCAAGAAGAAAGGTTTGTCTCAGGGCAGGGAAGCAGAGGCGCTGGGAGCCAGCCATGGTTCTCAGGTTGTAAAGTAAAATCTCTAGACGGGACACTGGCCTGAGGCCATGGCAGTGATTAATGCCAGAGTGGTAAGAAGTTCCAGAGTGGTAGGAACAGTCAGCCAGGTTGCACAGTGTGGTGTGCGTGTTTGCTCGCGCACATGTGTTTTTTTCTCTTTTCTCTTCAAAGCGGCTTAATAGGAAACACACAATTTTCAGTTGTTTTGGCATCAAGAATAAAATTAAAAACTCATTTACTTTTCTCTTCTAAGAACTTAAGCAACTTTCCAGAAGAAAAACCCAAGCAATGTGACACTCTAAGCTGGTGACATCGCTCCATCGCCCCAGATCTCTCTTAATATACATTGATACATTTTACACAGGTGTAATTGGTGTCACAGACAAACAGTCCTGGCTTCCACTCTTTTCACTTAACCTTATTTTATGTGGACATTTTCAGACTTATTGGAAACATGTGCTTGGGGGTTTCTTTCAGCTGGATTCTGTTACATTGATCTGCCATGGTCTGCGTCACCATCTCTTGTTTGTGGGGCATGTGGGTTGCTTTCATGGCTTTGTTATTATGAACGATGTCACTTCCAGCATTTTTGTTGTGTAAATGCTTTCTTTTTTTGCCTCTGGGTTATGTTTTTAAGGATTATGTTCTCGAAAGGGCTATGTCTGTGTCAATATTATAAAGTTACTTCTTACCATTGGCTTGTTTGGACATGGTGTCAACAGTATGGTAGAAATAGACTCGCTTTTCAGGATGGCTGGATGTGTCGGGGGCCCAGCCTGGCCTCCACACAGGTGCCAGTTATTCATCTGTGTCTCTTAGCTCCCTACTGACTGTATGCTACTTTATAATGCTGGTGCTTGCGGCCTGCAAACCATATCCCCCAGGACTCACTTCCGGCAGGCTCCACATTGAGGGCTGTCAGTGGGAGGTGGCAACAGAAAATCAGAAAGGGAAGGAGGGATGCCACACTTCCCTTCCTTTTGGCAGTGTCTCCAGAAGTGACGTCATGTCTGGATACCCTCTCTCTGGTATTCCCAGCATCCTTTTGGAGAGAAGTGCCATTCTATGCTACTGTAATATTTCCTCCTCCTTCCTAGCCTGCCTCCTGCTTCCTGGCCACCTGCTTCCTGGCTTCTCTTACTAATGTCAAGGGCAGCTACCTTTCCCCATCTGATTTCTGCTGATGTAACCATGTTGTGTTTCATATCAAATGCTTTCTCTTTGAAAATCCTAGCCTGATACTCCGTCCTTCTTTCTTTCCTTCCTTCCTTCCTTCCTTTATTTCTTCCCCTCCCATTTTTGTTTGTTTGTTTTAAGAGATTCTCACCATGGCACCCTGGCTGGCCTAGAACTCACTACGTAGTCAAGCAAGGCTGGTCTCAAACTCGCAGCAATCCTCAGGCTTCTGCCTCTTGAGTGCTGAGATTGTAAGCATGTACCATCATGCCTGGCTTCCTGTTCACCTTCTGATAATAAAGGAGTTTATTATCGGTTGTTCTGTTCTACTTTGTTCTGTTTTAGATGGCTCTAATGGTTCTAATAAATGTTTTAGTTTGACCTCTGTGCCATTCATGTTCAGAGAGAAACAACAGAATTCCATTGACTTCTTATTGAGCCAAGAACCTGACAATTATTTTTGTGATCCCTTTGGTCCCTTTTCATTTTACATCTACCTATTATCCTTTCCTTTTTTCCTTTCTGTTATTTCCCCTTATGCCAGTGATTACCAACCTATTTTTTGAGAATTGTGGTTTAAAAAAATAATTGTTAGGACTGCAGAGATTGTTCAGTGATTAAGAGCACTGGATGCTCTTCCCGGAGACAGGGGTTCAGTTCCCGGCACGCTGTGTGTGACTCCAGTTCCAGAGGATCCAACACCCTATTCTGCTGCTGCTAAAGCATGCCCATGGTACACAGACATATGTGCAGTCAAAACACTGTACACATAACATGAAAATATAAACCTTTTAAAAAGCCTGTCAGAGTTTTGCTTGTATGTTTGGTTAGTTGGCTGTTTTTAGATAGTATCTGTCTATACAGCCCTGGCTGTCCTGGAACTCACTATGTAGACCAGGCTGGCCTCAGACTCACAGAGATCCTCCTGCCTCTGCCTCCTAAGTACTGGGATTAAAGGCATATGCTACCATTCTCCACCTGTCTAAGGCTTCTTAATTTCCTCTATAGTTCGAAAAACTTCTATCTGTAACCCACCATTCCCAACTATAGATGTTTGTTGGTTTACTCTATCTAATCAGCTATTTCTTGGAGAACCTTCCTTTTTCTGCTGTAGCCAACTTGCCTTAGTGCCAATTAACTAATCCCTACATACCAGGAAAAAGCTAGGACTGAACCAAGGCAACCAACATGCTCCACGCATACTCCCACATTGTCCTACACTGTTACTGCCTTAGAATTAGACAGTGATGACAGATTGTCCAGGTGAAGTGATTTCAGAGCTCAGATTTGGGGACAGATGTGGTGTTTTCCTATTCTGGTTATACTGGCAATACCGTCAAATTCCCAAGTAAACCAGTGTCAGGATGAAGGACAAAGTTAATGTAATACATAGCTACAGAGGATAAGAGATGATCTTTATCAGATGGATCCAGATGACCTTGCTGAATTGCAGGATCATCTTGTTTGTCTTTTGAAATTAATTTATTTTATTTTATGTGCATTGGTGTTTTCTTCCTTCCTTCATGTTTTTCTTTTTTCTTTTGCATGCATGTATATCTCTATGAGTCCCCAGGAACTGGAGTTACAGTTGTGAGTTGCCATGTGGGTGCTGGGAGTTGAACCCGGGTTCTCTGGAATAGTTGGAGCTCTCAACCACTGAGTTATCTCTCCAGATCCATGGATCATCTTTTTAAGCTTGCCCTACCTATAGCCTTGCCACTTACATGAACTAGCAATATTCTGTTACTAGTTAGGCTCACTAGAACTGAGTTTTCTCAGATTGTCTTGGGAGACTGGTATATCAAGCAATAAGCAGTCATTTTTATTAAGATGCATAAAGTTAAACATTCCTTCAATAACTGTAATACTTGTCACCATTTATTATCTACTACGTTGAAAAATAGTTAAATATAATTGTCATTCAAAATATTGCAGAGGTTGGAAGAAGGCACTGGGCAGCACTGAAGCAACATGTTACTAGAAGCAAGCTTACTCTAAGCAGTTGGTGCTTTCACTTGTAAAGTATCCTTTAGCTCCATCACTGCAGGGAAAGCCTTGGAGGAAAGATCTTCCTTTTTTAGTCACAGCCTCCTACCATACAGACCCTTTCCATGAAGCAAACACAAACCCCTCTGTTGGGGTATGTAAAGGTGTGTTATGTTTGTTTATGTTGCAGACTATTATTTTCTATGTAGAGGTGTGTTACATTTGTTTATCTGCAGACTATTTAACTATGTAGAGGTGTGTTACATTTGTTTATCTGCAGACTATTACTTTAACTATGTAGAGGTGTGTTACATTTGTTTATCTG
>LOEQ01000237.1:293447-303733 GCA_001685075.1 Bramus lutescens | reverse complement strand
TATCTGCAGACTATTACTTTAACTATGTAGAGGTGTGTTACATTTGTTTATCTGCAGATTATTGAACTATGTAGAGGTGTGTTACATTTGTTTATCTGCAGATTATTGAACTATGTAGAGGTGTGTTACATTTGTTTATCTGCATACTATTACTTTAACTATGTAAAGGTGTGCTACATTTTTTATGTTGTAGACTATTTATGTAAAGGTGTGTTATATTTGTTTATGCTACAGACTATTTAACTATGTAAAGGTGGGCTACATTTGTTTATGTTGCAGACTTTCTATGTAAAGGTGGGCTACATTTGTTTATGCTGCATTTGTTCAATAGCTTGTTTTAAAAATGTGTTGCTTTGCCTGCCTAAAGATCCTGATTGGTCTAATAAAAAGCTTAATGGCCAATATCTAGGTAGAGGAGGGACATGTAGGACTTGACAGGCAGTGAGACTAAGTAGGAGGAGGATTCTAGGCTCGAACAAGAAGAGAATGAGAAAGAGAGGGAGGTGCCTGGAGCTGCCAGGCAGCTGCCAGCCGGCCAGACAAGGAGTAGGACACACAGAATGAAAGGTAAAAAGCCCTGAGGCAAAACATAGATAAAGAGAAACAGGTTAAATTAAGCTGTAAGAGCTAATGGGACAAGCATAAGATAAGGTCGAGCATTCATAACTAATTAAAGTCTCCGTGTTGTCATGATTTGGGAGCTGGTTAGCATGGACCAAAAGAAAGCCTGCTACACCCCTCTCCAAAGACTCAGAGTTTGGTGTTTGTCTCTAATGCTTTGCCCCTTAGCTCATACTCATGCCCTACCCTGATAAATGCTCCTTCAGTAAAGACACTTACCTTCCAGAATAGCATAATTCACCTCAGGATGCAGGAAAAAAAAAGTCACCTTGCCAAAGACTCTGGGTAGGAAAAGGAGAGCTAGACTGTTGATCAAGCATGTCTGCAAAGTCCCAGGTCTTTTGATGACACCAGCTCCCAATAACAGCACTGAAGGATGCTGTGTGGCGTCTGAGTTAGATTTGAAAGGGGTGTGTGTAGCTCTTGCTGTTGCCCTGAGAACTCATTCCAGGAGCCTCCTGCTGCTATGTGAGAGGCTTGTTATGTTGGGACCACCATGTGGAGAAAATACAGGACAGCTAGAGATGTTCAGAAGCCCCAGCCCTCTTGCTCCCAGTTGCTTGACTCTTCCCAGCCCCTTCCCCAGCTATGTTCTGAGTACAACCATAGGAAGAACCCTCAGCTTTGTGAGCAAAACATTCACTATCACACGACAATACTGAGTGTGGAGTGGCTCATTAGCTGATGATAATTGCCACTGGTGCACTATTAATGTTCCATCGAGCAACATGTTCCCTGAACTTGTGAAACTTATATAGTTTAGTGGGGAAAGTTATCAGACCTTCCCTACCGCTAGTCCTTAAATCTGTCATTTGGTTATTAATGCTATATTATGCATAAGCTGGTCTTCTCTTGGACATTGAGATATTACATTTTAATTAGTTAATTTATTAGCTAGTTTATTAATGATATTTTGAGACTGGGTTTCACTGTGGAGTCCTGGATGACCTGAAACTTCCTATGCAGATCAGGCTAGTCCCAAACTTGTCATTGCCTCATAGTGCTGGTATTATAAAAGTGTACTACCATGGCAGGTTTAGATGTATTTTAGTTATCATTTGGATGCAGTCTTGGCTTCTTATTAATATATTTGTCATCCTAAATGATGGTACATAGGACTTTAAAAAACTATTCCAGTCGTGTGTGTGTGTATGTGTGTCTAGCTACATTCTTAGTTCAGCCTTTCTTGAAAAATTAAACTTTTCTATTTTAAGATCATTATCAGGCTGGTGAGATGGCTCATTGGGTAAAGACACTTGCTTTGCCAGCCTGAGGACCTGGGTTCAATCCCTGGGACCTTGTAAAGGTGGAAGAGGAGAATTGACTCCACAAAGTTATCTTCTGACCTCCACACAAGAACTGTGGCATTTGTGCAACCCTTTATCCCACACACATCACACACAGAAACTAATAAACACAAAGAACTTTGAAAAGATAACAAAATACATGAAGTTATATAAAAGAATCATCTGGGCCATTGACTTACAAATCTTACAAATATATAGTAAACTATTATAAGAATATTGACAGTTCTACAATCCAGATACATTTCTGCCACTGTGAGGACTCTTCTTGTCACGTATCAGAATAGTGGTTCTTAACCTGTGAGTCGCAACCCCTTTGGGGGTTGAATAACCCTTTCACAAGGATCAACTAAGACCATTGAAAAACATTTACATTATGATTCATAACAGTAGCAAAATTATGAAGTAGTAATGAAAATAATTTTACAGTTGCAGGTCACCACAACACAAGGAACTGCATAAAAGGGTCTCAGCCTTAGAAAGGTTGAGAACCACTGTGTTAGAAACATCCGTCCTTCTGTCCTTAGACAGTTCTCGACCACTGATCTATTGTTCCTTTCTACAAGTTTGTCAGTTCCAGGAGGTTATTTGAATGGATCCTGTAGTATTTTGGGTTCAACTGCCTTCCAGCCTCCCTCTTCTCTTCCCTCTTTGTTGTTTTTCGAAATAAGATCTCACTAAATAACCCACACTATCTCCAGCTCTACTCACTATGGAGCCCATAACACCACGTACACTTCGCCTTCCTGCTTAGACTTCCTAGTCCTGGGAATGAGCCATTACACCCAGCTTGATTTTTGTTTTTGTTGTTGTTGTTGTTGTTTTTCATTCAGTGTAATTCCCCAGAGAAAAATACAAATTGTATGTAACAATATCTCATTCCTTTTTACTGCTGAGTAGTAGTAGTTACGTATTAATTTATTTGGTCATTCATCCTTCAACAGGCACAGATTGTTTCCAGTTATCTACTATGAATAAAGCTGTTGTGTGCACTTTGTGTTTAGGTTTTCCTATGAATGTCAGTCTTCGTTTCTCTGGGATAAATGCCCACAAGTATAATTGCTGGGTTATATGGCAGCTGCATATTTAGTTAGTTTATTTATTTTTAAGGAACTCTCACACTGTGTTTTCAGAGAAGTGATATCATTTCATAGCCCCAGGAGTGATAAATGAGTGATCTAATTTCTATGCATGCCACCTGATTTTGAACAATATTTTAAACATAGCTTTCTAGATTAGATTTCCCTCAATGGATTCTTTGGTCAATAAGATTTAGGCCTCCAATATCTGGGTAGATTCCCAGGGGCATGATTGGGCATGGAAAATTGAAAAGGAGGTGAAGAGGCACAGGGCATACCATCTAATTTTAACACTCAGCGATTGCTGTCTTATTTTGGGTCACTGACATCTTGTTTTGACTGGTTTCTATTGTAATTGTAGCAGTAATCTCTTTCCCTTCAGGGAGTCTTTTCGAAGGCACTGAAAAGGTGGAAGAGGAACAAGCAACAGACTAGCTGTGAACACAGATGTTGGCATTGGAAGACCTTGAAAATCATTGAAAGGAAACAGGGTTTTAGCTAAAGCTAAGTAGTCAAACCCATTTTCACCAAGCAGCTGGTTTTCAGGGCAGATGCCCTAGGTGAGGGTGACTCCTTTAATGAAGCCTCGTAGTCTAATATTTCCGGACATTTACACAGTATCGCATGTACTCCTGCTACATGTGACATGACACAGACGCATGACACACAGGAAGACAGAAGCAAGAGTTTCAACTGTCTCTGTCTGAATTCTAAGATGTTTAGATCCTTTGTTTTTTCAAGACAGGGTTTCTCTTTGTTACAGTTCTGGCTGTCCTAGAACTCACTTTGTAGACCAGACTGGCCTTGAACTCACAGAGATCTACTTGTCTCTGCCTTGGGAGTGATGGGATTAAAGGTTTGCGAAACAGATGTTTAGATCTTTAATAGACTGCTGTATAGATGGAAAGAACTTCTAAGAGTTAAATTATAAGTGCTAAAATTATCTTATTTCTGATACTATTTCATGTTACTAATAATTACTAAAATGTGGATACTAGCTCAAAATGGTTTTCTAAGTGTACGAATCCTGTTTGATATACTTTTCTAAGTGTACAAATCCTGTTTGATATACTTTTCTTTCAGCATGAGAGTTGCTATTGCCTTTACGACATTGTCTTTTCATAGTCAGAACTTCTTAGTTCTATCAAATTGATAGAACTTCAAATTGATAGAACTTCTTCACCAATAATACCAGCACCTTCATCCGTTTCAAGGCTGGGTTGTGTGACTGAAAAGGTAGAAACAGCAGACTGATCGCTAGAGTTTCCCGTTTGGCAGAACACTATATTTATAGCCCTAGCCCCCCACACCCCACCCTCCTTTCTTGTATTCTCCTTTCCTTTCGGAGCAATATCTTCCAATGTTGTCCAGGTTTGACTTCCAATCTCAGTTCTCTTGGCTTAACCTCCAGAGTGCTGGCGTCATGTTATGTGCTACTATGCCCAGTTTTGCAAGGCAGTTGAAGTCCCAGACTGGCCTCAAACATGATCACTCTCCTGCCTTAGCCTTTCAAGTGCTGGTACAATGAATGCCGGGCACTATGTTCAGATGCAAGGCAGTCTTCCTGAGCAACTGCTCTTAGGAAACTCTTTGTAGAGATTCAAGTTCATAATCTCACTAGCATTTAGGCTTCCTATTTCATAGGCCTAAAGGGACAGTCATTGATAAGTAGTATAAATAAGATAGTAAAGGCTCTTACAAAAATCTCTAGCTAGGATTTCTTAAAGGAAATAAATCCTTTACATTAGTACATTATTTAGTTAATTTCCAAGCCAAAGGCCATGTGTGGGCATGTGCCTTTAATCCCAGCAAAGACAGGCAGGTTTCTGAGTTCAAGGCCATCTTGGTCTATGTAGTAAGTTCTAGGACAGCCAGAACAACCACAGTGAGAGCCTGTCTTAAAAAGAAAATGAACAACCAAAAAAAACCCTGAATTTCCAGACTGGTTGTGAAGCCTTTAATCAAGCACTTGGGGAGGCGGAGACATTTGCCTCTTTGTGAAGTGGAGGCCAGTCTGTTCTGCATAGGGGGTTCAAGGTCAGCCAGGGCTATAAAATGAGACCCTGTTGCCAAACAACCAACCTGTATGGTGATGTGCATATAGCGAGGTATGTCAATATAGGACGCGTACTATAATTTTTCCTCATTAACACTAACATGGGAGAAAATCAAATCTCTGTAAATTGTTCCTGTGTGCTACTGTTTGAGACAAGAGCTGTCAATTTACCCCCAGATGAGACCCTGAGAACTTAATTGGTGTTATGATCTCCTGCTGAATCATTAAGTCACTCTTTCTCAGTGTGCAGATGTGGGCATTCTGGATTGTTCTGATTATTCCAAGCATCATACTGGTCCCTGGTAACAAGAGGTGAAAAACATCTTGTCTATTAATTCAATATGAATGTTTTACAGACTACTTTCCAACTTACTAAGTTTTTAAAAATCTTATCTTGCTTATTTTTCTAACAGACCTGTGAGGCAGAGATGCTATATTCTTCTGATTTTGTAGACTGGGGCCACAGGTCAAAAAGATTAGATGGATTGCCCATAATCACAAATAGTACAAAATCAGAGCAGCAACCTAGATGTTACTACTTTGATTTTAGTGTTTCTTCTTACAAAGCTTCGTGAAAAAAGGGAAGTCAAACTTCTAAGAAGGAAACTGTAAAATATACCTTTTATTCTCCAGATCAGCAGGCTACTTTCATGTGATCATAAGTAGATTCAGCAGATGATGGTTGGATTAGTACCCAATTGCATTACCTCACCTTTTCTGGAAAAAAAAAATCTGTTTCTGTCTTCAGATAATTTCACAATCAGAAGATTTGAATAAATCTATTTTTATATGTGGCAGATAATGTGTACTCCCATAATACCAGCACTGGGTGACTGAGGCAGGAGGATCTGAAGATCAAGGCCAGTTTAGATACACAGCAAGTGGAGCAACAACAGTAACAACCCAATTATTCACACTGCATGTTACTCTAAGCTAGACTTTTCCAGGACTTCAACTATTCCCACAGTCTTTAAAAAGTTTTATTACCGGGATATTTGGTTGCACTATGACACTCTGAGACTACTAACAAAGTTAAACCTTGAATCAAAAAAAGGTTTTATTACATCCATTCATTCATTCATTCATTTATTTTCAGAGACCAGCTTTGTGGAAGTGGCTCTCTCCTTTACTCTGTTGGTCCCAGGGATCCAGCTCAGGTTACTATGCTTGGTGGCAGATGTCTTTACCAGCCGAGCCATCTTTCCAGCTCTATTCCCGTATCTTAGAATGCAATGTGAACCCCTCAATCTATTTCTCCTACTTTTGTCCCTCAATGGATTTCTTCTCCATTTAAATAACTCACTGTGTTGGACGAGTTCCTACACTATTGCCAGGCCATGCGTTTTACCTGTGAGTGGTCTCTATGTCCAATGACTCCTTTAACAGCCTGGCTAACTGAGCGCAGCCATGGATTTCTGAACCCCTGGACGAATGTCCGCCATCAACCCATATGACCATGGTATTAGCAAATCTGTGAGACTATGCATCATTGCACACACAGGGACTGTATGGGGCAGTGAATTTCATTGTACAACTATGCCCAATTTATTTTATTATTCCCTGTGTCCTTATTTTTTTCTTTCTCAAAATGTTAATAGCAGAGGAGGAATGAACAAACCGAAAGAAAAGAGAATGAATTCTGCAACTATTGAAAGACCCTCCAGGAAGAAGTGTGTGCTTAAGTTTGGATTTCTTACCTTATCTTATTTTTAAAATTTCATCTGGCCTTTAAGCTTAAACTTATAAACTCTTTACTTCGTACAGTGTGGCCTATACTACACATCCCATAATAAACGGTGGCTATGACCCTAAATTAGGCTTGATTTAAAATAGAGCTACTCAGGAATCTGACCAAGGGGAAGAAACACAGCAACACTCACAAGGCACATTCTTTTCTCATGCCTTCCTCAGTCTATTGCTCTGGGCAGTAAACTGTGTGGTAAAATAACCAGTTTCATAGTTGCTCTTTCCTTTCCGTCTACTGAGGAAAAGCTACATTGTTGGCAGAGTGCCAGAAATTTTCCACATGCAACCCAGGAGATCACATGTATATATGAGGAATGTGTGTGGTTCAGAGTATCTGTACAATCTACGGTTCTCTCTTCCTCCTTCAGTTGTTAGAAACACACAAGGAATTAGGGAACTTTATTTAGTTTTTTTTTGTTTTTGTTTTTCAAGACAGGGTTTCTCTGTAGCTTTGGAGCCTGTCCTGGAACTAGCTCTTGTAGACCAGGCTGGCCTCGATCTCACAGAGGTCCACCTGGCTCTACCTGCTGAGTGCTGGGATTAAAGGCATGTACCACCACCACCACCAGGCCTAGACAAGGAATTAGAGAACTTTTAAAACTGGCTTAGTGGAGAGACCCAAGAAAAGCAAGTGGTGATTCGGTGAGCCTCTGTTGCCCCAGAAAATACAAAGTTGCCTAATAACCAGCTAAAAGCACCTTGTATTATTTTTAAGGGAAAAGCAGATAATTTTCAAAGCATGAAAATTCATTGTTTGAACATGTGTTCAGTTAATACTCTACATATTGAGACTTTTACAAATTTAACTTTTTATTGAGTCTTTGGAAGTTTCACATCATGCACCCTAATTCTTCTCATCTCCCAGTCCCTCCATATCCCCCCTCATCTTGGCTGCCCCCCTCACAAAAGAAAACAAAACAAAGCAAGCAAGCAAATGAAATCAAAAACAACCCCCCTCCAAACAAACCAAAACAAAAACAGAAAAATCTCTTTGCTTCCCCTTCTTTCCTGCCTCTCCAACACCTCTCCATTCATCCTGGTGGCATTGTATATCTCTTTGTCCCATTAGCTTTATTGGCACACGTTCATGGCAATGATTCACTCACTGGTCTGGTTCAAGGCCTCTGGTTCCTGGTGCACCATCCTCACTGGATCCTCACCAGAGCTCCTCTGGGATATCTTGTGGCTGTCTCAAGTCTAGGAGATCTTATGTATCATTGCATCATGAGCTCCAGCGGGTCCTAGACAGGGTAGATGCTAGGGTGGGTCAACCCAAGACCAGGTGGGCCTGCGTGGTAGCCTAGCTGGTCAGTCCGGACCACTGGGACCACACACCTCCAGCAGGAGGCGTCAGCTCTCCCTTATGCATGTCCTCAGGGTTGGTTCACCTTCACTTGTGGTAAGGGGTGGGGGCCCTCTCTCCTGAGTGCAGGGGCCAGCTCAAGAAGAGACTTAAGAAGTCTTAGAAGAGATTCTGGTCGTCCTTACACAACAGATCGTCATGTGCCCCCCATTTTTTTTTATTCTCACCCATGATTTTTTTCTTTACTCTATTGTACGTTGGGTCTTAGCTTTTCCAGCATGTATCATTTTCACTCACAGGTTAAGACAGCTTTGATGTTCTCAGTACAACGTTCTGTATATAAGGTAATCGTTTAGAGCAGGAGATCGGGTTGTGCTTAATAACATGTAGTTCGGATTATGTAAACACTACCGGAAGAAGGGGAAACAGGGCCCTTCTATGTACAAATATCACATTGCTAGCTCCCTGCCTGTGTAGAATGTAAAGCACCCCTAACCAGGCAGTGGTGAGATTTCTTCATGAGTGCCCTTGACTTCTGAAACTATAAAACCAAGCCCTTTTCAACCAAAAATAAAGGTGATGCAAGAAATTACATATTTACTTTCGGTGATTGCTCTCCTTGCTACTTGGTCAAGTCTTGAGGGGAGAGGGGAAGAAACTTGATTGTCTCCAAGGCTCTTTAAGCAATTTCATTAAAGTTTGGGAAGAGTCGGGGATAGCCCAAGAGGAAGGCGCAAAACATTATGAACTGCACCCATCACCTACCCATTTTGACCACTATGGCCAAGCCTGAGGCAGGAAGTTGTACCTGTTTATTTCTTAAGGAGTTTCTCATCTTAGGATTTCAGACTGGGCTGACTGCTGAGTTGATGTCGTTACCTTATTGCTGCCGACTGCCTTTGTGATCTGAGGTTGAAAGTGGCCACTCTTACCCACTGTATTTCAAGAGAAGTTCATCAAACATCACCCTGGTTTTTATCAACCAAGCACGTCAGCGCGGGGAAGGCTGTCCAGAACTCTTGCTTGCTTTGAATATTCATGTCCTGCTTTGCTTGAGGAAAGGCTGAGAATGGTGTTGCTGCTTAAATATAAATATCGTGATAATCAGGACTCTGAATGTATGAGTGAAAAATATCCAGCCCATTTTGGCCATCTTTTATTTATTATAGAGAGATGGCGTAGCCTTTTGCTTCCTGCCGCTTTTCACAGGAACTTTAAATATGAACACCGTTCCTGCTGTTATCTTTATACTGGGAAGCTCTATGTGAGGTTGAAGTTTTTATAGGGAAAATTGTTTAAAACACAGCTGTCTTTAAAGGCGGGTTTGCCACAGCAAAGTTTAGGGGTTGCCCATAAAGCCATTTATAGCGCCTTCTGTATTCTTCACTCTGCACATGGATGGGCGGCCTGTGCTCAGTTCCTTTTGGAATTTCTACTTGATCCTTCTGCAAAGAAAGGGGGTCCAAAGGGCTTTGGGAATAGAGTGGGGTTGAGCCTCCTTCCATGTAAACTGACTGCCTGGATTCCTGGGAGGTTCTGGAGGACCCATCTATCCTATGCCATTCTTGGCCTTCTGTTTGTTGGGAATAAGAAAACATTTTGGGAACTAGGGAGTTCAATTTACTGCCACCAGCCTACATAATAATAGCATCTTTGTCTGTTCCCCCTCCAGGACTCCTCCTCCTGACAAGGAAGCTAAGTGCTGGCCAGTGGATTTAGCCCAGACCCGCATCGCCAGTCACAGACTTGGAGGAGGCCGTGGACTCCCCGAACCTGGGCAGTCACTGACCCCTCGAGCACCCCAAATTCACTTTTGCGACAGAAAAAGGTGCAGTGGATGAGATTTACTGTCCATCTCTCTTAGCTCATTTTGAAATCAGAAAGTATGTTTGTTTGCGTATAGTTAAGCGAGGTGAAGAAAAGCCAACAAAGCCACCCTAAGGCATCCGCGGAAACTTCAGCTTGGCTAATTGCTCCCATATGTCCTCCTCCGATGCTTTTAGAGAGCAGTGTAGACCGAAGGCCGGGTCACTTTACGGATTTTAAAACGGTTGAAAAAAAAGAGAGGGGGCGACTAATCGCACTTCTGGTCCTGTCCCACAGGACCTAGGCGGAGCCCCCAGGGGAGCAAACCTTCTCAAGGGAGCTTGGCTTCCCGCAGGGAACTGGCTGGGAGA
>LOEQ01000237.1:265759-293070 GCA_001685075.1 Bramus lutescens | reverse complement strand
AGTCGGTGCAGGCCGTTTCCTGCGCGCCGGGAGGAACGGGTTGCAGCAGAGCCGGTTCGGGGGACACCGGGATCACGCGGCGCGCGGACTTTCCCAGCCGTCCCTCCTCCGCCTCCTCTGTCCCTTGGCTAGAAAGGGCCTGGGCTGCGCAGGGCACCTGGGGTGGGGTGGGGGTCGTGCGGGCGGGGTGCGTGGCACCGCGGGGTCTCGAGTGTCGCGGTGCGCGGTCGCGAAGTTGCCGAGCGAACTTCAGCGGGGGGAAAATCGTGTTGTCCGCTGTGGTCTTGAAAGTGAATGTTTCGCTCTTGCAAGGCTGCGACTCGCGTATGCACGCGAATTTCTTTCCGTGGTGGTGGCGGTGGTGGGGTGATAATTTGGGATCAGTCTTTGAGGATTTTTCTTTTAGTGCCAGCTAAGTGGAGGACAGGGTCAAGATTTCTAGTCCTCTTGTCCTTGGGTGATGAATGATTACTTTGGAGGCATTATGAGGATTCAGGTTCTTCCTGGAGGACTTTTGGGTGTGTGTTTGAGGGGGGGAGCTCGGCGCGGTTCTTTCCGGAACGGCTGGAGGGGAAGGAAGCCCTGGGCATTGTGTAGCATGTTTGCTGACAGCAAGATCTCTGGACTGGCGTTCCCAAAACTTACTTGACTAATTGTGTAGAGGCTCCGGGAGGAAATGCGGCCGTGGCCAGGTAGAAACGCGGCGTCGCGGCCGAGGGCGGTGAACGCCGGGCTATGAGAGAGTCTTCTTCAGGCTGCCTAGGTTCCTGCTTGGGAGTCCCAGACCCTTGTGCCTGGAGTAATGTGGGATTCGTCTCAGGGTTATATTTCTTGCGGAGTGCACTCAGGGAGACGAGGAGGGTACCTTCATCTTGAACTTGACCCCAGAAGTAGCGTCCCAGCGGGTTAAAAGGTAAAGGCAAGCTGAGCCTTAACCTGGAAAGGAGCTCGGACGCCGCTGGCTCCTGGTTCAAAATCTTTTAGGAAGGGCTCAGGGCGGCCGAGGTCGCGAACTCTGGAAATGCCAGACTCATCAGACTGCCGAAGTTAGTGTGCTGCGGGGAGGGAAGGAGAAACCTGGTTGGCTGGCACATGGAGTTGGTTTTTCTTTGTGGTGAAAAAGAAGTGAGCTTGCGTCTCTACTTTCACCAGATCCGCTACTCCCCTTCACCCCACTCCCCCCTTCCTGGGTCATCCTTATCCTGCCAGGCTGGCACTTCTGGGGTGGGGGGAGGGAGGAAAAGAAGAAAGCAGTTGTGAAGCTTCTGTGGGCAGCCCGGAGGTATTTCAGATCTGCTACTAGGAAGATTCCTGGATTTTTAACAGCTGCTTCTTGATTGCTGGGGATGAAAGAATTTATGAGCGCCTGTGAGGTGCTCATTATGGTGGCAGTTCTGAGTGTTGTGTTCATCAGGGTACTTAAAGAGCTACAATCTGCAAAGTTTGTGTCAGTCAGAGAGCATCATAAATAGATCTTGGCTCTTTTACAATGAAAAGTATGCCCTAGTATGCCCTAGTAAAGAGAAGTTTCGTATCTGACGTTAACGCTAGACTCTGTCCTTCCTAGAGATTTCTTCTTACTTGCCAAGTCGATGTGTCCAGGCCTCCCAGCTACTGTGATTCGACAGCAAGGGATGGGAAATAGTGTCATTGATTTTGGTAGAGCCAGGGAAGTCCAGAAATAAGTGTAAGGTCACTTGCATGTTCCTGGTGCCACAAACTTGATTTTTGCTGGAACTCAAAGTGTTGGTTTTCCTGCTCTTTTGGTTTAACCACCAGAATGCCTCAATTATCATAATTCATGTTCGTCGTGGAGCTGAAACAGCACCGATTCATAGTCAGCCCTTTTCTGCTTTCCATAACAGCCAGAAGGACATTCTGTCTCTTTAACCACATACAATTTATTTGATGCCATAGTGGGGTTTTGATGCTGGGTGATGAGGGCACAATTTTAGAGACAATGGAATTACTTTCACTTCATCATCCGTTTTTAGACAACTTCTTTTCTGGGTTGCTGATTAATTCTTTATCTCCCAGAGAACATTAAAAGCCCCGACCCTCAGCTAGTAGAGCTGTAATACATATTATAATGAGGCTTGCCCGCATAGCTGGGAGGGAGGGGAGGTCTGTTTCCACCAGGCACTTAAAACTCAATAGTAAAGATTGTTTCTGTTAGGTCGAGAATTTCCTAGTTAGAAAAATGGGTTTATGTTCTTGTCCAACATACATGAGGTCTTGTTGGGGTAGGGGTGTGGAGAACAAACTTTTATTTTTATTGTGGAACCGTTGGTTTACTTACACACATACTCAGACACATATCCTGGGGAATTGTGTTAGTCTCCAGAATGGTCTCTTTCTTAACTTGTTTGTTTGTTGTTTATTATTTTGAGATAGGGTCTCACTATGTAGTCCTGGCTGTCCTGGAACTCACTATATAGACTAGGCTGGCTGCCCTTGGACTCAGCAGAGATCTGCCTGCCTCTACCTCCCAAGTGCTGAGATGAAAGGCGTGCACCACCAAGCTTGATTCTGAACTGTCTTCTAAACACTTCTGGTTGTAAAACTCCCTCTCCCCAGCTTACAGAAGCATTTGCTCCCCACAGCTAGTAAGCCTTTCTGGGCTTTAGTTTCCTAAAGGATCATCTCCAAAAGGGAATCACATTGCAACTTTGTGACTGCGAGAGTTGGGGAAATCTAGGAATTTTGGAGCCTGTGTTGTAAATCAGGACAGTGTAGCCGCAAGTATAAAGAGCTCCAATACACATTCTCTCCCTAAACCTCTCAGTTGAGTCACCCAGGGCCCAGGAAGTTAGATCAGGTTGCCGGATATCACCTGTGGTAGTTTTGAACTTGAGCCCCACAGGTCCCTGTTGTCTTGTTCTTCTCCCTGTATCTCCCTTCATTCATGTGAATTCACTAATGCCTGACAAACAACGTGTGGGAGCTTCTCACAGAGTTTCATTTATGGTTGTTTTGGTTTGAGAATCCCAGGGCCTCTGTCTCTGCTTTGATATGAAGGCTTAAACACCATTCTCTAGTAATGATAACTGATCATTTTCCCTAGGAGAGTTCCAGAAAGTCACGTACCTCTAATCAATCATTTGTTTACTTTCAATTTTTCTTCTTTTTTTTTTTATCAAGTATGCTTCAGGGTCTACCGTGATTTATATTCCAGATATGTCTCGGTGATAGCATTCCTTGCGGAAATCCCTTCTCACATCAGTGTCCTTTTAAAAACAAGGATGAACGCATCCTTTGCCTTTCATAAGTCTAAAGCCTGGCTGAACATCCCTTTCTTGGAGCTGTGCGCCCTTCCTATTGAGTACATAGATGGATTCTGTAGCGCTTTCTATGCTATGTAAGTCTCTTTTCATGGTTAAATGGTGAAGCAGTCGGAGGGTACAGTGACCCATTTTCGCTGTTGGCCTACTGTGCTCCTGCCTGCCCGTTTAAGGAGTATGAAGTGCAGCTGGACCCTCAGTCGGGAAGCTGGTCACTGTCCAGCAGAGACCAGATTTTTACTTTACAGCTTTTATTTGATTTATTATTTGATCTCTGTGTGTGCACAGGTTGCACGTGCCATGTTGTGTGTGTAGGTCAGAAGACAACTTCTGGAGGTAGTTTTCTCCTGTGGTTCTGGGAATTGAACTCAGGTTGTTGGTCTCACCCAGAAGCTCTTTGGCCCATTGAGGCATCTCAGTGGCTCCATGTAAGGTCTTTTATGATTGCGCAACTTGTCCGTAGAAAGCATTTATTTATGTGTTGCTTTTGACAGAAGGTCTTACTGTGTAGCCCATTCTGGCTTCAAACTGTGCTCTCCCTGCCCTAGGCTTCTGTGTGCTGAGATTACAGGTATGCCACACAACTTGTGGCTTCATAGTCTGCTTTTTTAAAACTTACCTTTGGAGGACTGTCTTTGCAGAATATTAAGAAATGGGGTTTAAGCTCAAAGGAAGATACGTCAGTATTCACTGACTGGTAAATCAGAAATTGTTGCCCTTTCCCTGGGGAGCGAAAGCAGAAACACCGTGAAGCAGTGTTTCCTAGTAAAGTTGGAAGGCGGTCAAAAGGGGACAGGAATAGAAAATGGATTTCCATGAAGAAGGCTCATAGAGGCATTATCTTGTGGTCAGTGAAAGGCGTTCTGGTCTTGTTTGCTGTGTTGCTGGTCAGTTGTCTCTGTAGAGTGAGTATTGTCTTTAAGGGCTTCTCTGAGTGTGGGTGATCAAGGAGAATGTCCTAGAAAAAAGCCTCCCATAGACAGAAATGTCAAGGGCAAGAAAAAGGTTGCAGTGATAGGACATAGACTGTGGATTTCGGCATGGATTTTGCTTTAACATGAGAGAATTTATTAGTCCTGAAGTTTCCCAGCCACTATTCATTGTAGATAGGTGTGAATCCTGACTGTTCAGCCATTTCACTTAGAACCACAGTGACTCAGCGCCTTCCTTGCCTTGTTCAGCCTACCTAGGGTCATACACCTGTGGTGGATTTGCTTATTATTATTATTTGCTTATCTGAGGGGTGGAGAGAGTGGAAGAAATAGTTAACTGTGCATGGCCCTTTTGCACAAAGGATGTACTGAAGCAAAATGGTATGTTCTATTACATATAGCTTTGAAGACATGAAAGATGTCATGCAAATAAAGATGTATAAATTGCATGTGTGCAGTTTAGAGTCAGTGTATGATCATGTGATACACTTTTTCTTGTCATACATGAATTCTCTGTGTTGAACATTCTTTGGTTCTATTTTAATGACTAGCTACCAAATCCATTGCATATGTTACCATAACCAGGTAATCCATTTTGACCTTTGATGTCTTTGGACAGAAATCTCCCTTGAGACTGTTGGAGCTCTTTGTCCCAGATAGGATGCATGTATTATTAAGTCAGTGTGTCCTACTCAGCCTTTGGCCCTGTGGTGGCTCCAAAGCCTCATAGCATCAAGAAGCCACCTCTTTGCCTTTAGTGCCAACCTGAGAAAAGTGTGAAAGAACCCAGATTGGCCAAAGAAGAGTTCCAGTTGGGAGGCCCCATTAAACCTGCAAGATGGAACCGTGGGCGACAGTGTCCCACAGAGGAGGTTATTGTGGATGGAAGAGGCGGGGAATAAGAAAACAAAGAGAGCTGCCCAGCACAGCATAGATTTCTAGAGGTGGTATTGGCGGGGCTTAAAAACATACCCAAATGGCAAAAGCATGTCAACATTTTAATGTCTTTATGACGTATGCTCCTGAAGTCTGGAAAGCATAGACTTGTCCACATTCTCCAGGGATTAAGTCTCTGTACGTATAGCCATTTGTGTAAGGGGGTGTTGAATTACTTCTAAGAACTTTGGGCTGGTCATGGCTCCCACATAGTCTCTTATGATCCCCTCTCACTGCCAGGCTTTGCTCTAAATTCCTTGAGATTCATAACATCAATTATGGATGTTTATTGAGTACTTGCTGATGTGGAACTAGATGTGTGGATTTTTAAAAAATCCGTGGAAACAAAAGAGTAGTTCTCTCATTGTCCTGCACACACAGTGATGGTTCTGCATGCAGCAACATTCTGTGTCCTGGCCTCCCTTGCTTGTGAAATAGACCAACCACCACCGTTTATTTATTTGGAATGAGAACTGGCCTCAGTTGGATGGTTATTCTGATGAGGCTTAGACTCATTCATGATTCACTGGCTTGGGTGCTGGGCATGGGGTGGTGGTGGGGGCACCGCATTATTTTCTACCACAATTCTGCCTTTTNGAGACATGGTTTCTCCGTGTAGCCCTGGCTGTCCCGGAACTCACTCTGTGAGTTCTAGGCTGGCCTTGAACATAGAGATCTGCCTGCCTCTGCCTCCAGAGTGTTGGGATTAAAGACCTGTACCATCCCTGCCCCACTAACGGTCACAATTTTGCTTTTGATTACTTTTCAATTGACCACATCATGGGTAAGTTGGGTGTGTCTCCTGCCTCAGGGAGAGAAGCTTGCTTGCATCAAGATAATTTACTATGGCTGCACGAGCTGTCAGTGACTGATTAATGCAGGTTTGTGACACCAGTATGACTTGCTTATCTGCAGCATTGCACGAGGCTTGGAGTGGTCTAGCACCATACAAATGTTGAAGGGACCGAAAACCACAGTGGCTTCTCAGCTGCCCTAGTGCTACCATGACTTATAACCTCTCTGAGGAAAATAGTTTTATTATTGTATAAGACAATGATTACCAAAGCACAATGTGACATACAATCTAGTATGGGAGAAAAGGAAATAGCAGAGCTTTACCAAGGAGAGAGAGAAAAAAAAAACCAAAACAGTTTTACTAATATTCATATATGGGTACGCCGTGCGTGTCGATCTGCTCAGCACCTGTCACTTGGCTTGTGTGAGGAGCATTGTATTCCTAGTGGAGCTGACTGGTACCCTCATTGCTGTTCTTGCCTCAGATCATTGGTTCCCAACCTCCCTAGTGACGTAACCCTTTAACAGAGTTCCTCATGTTGTGGTGACCCCCAACCATAACATTATTTCGTTGCTACTTCAAACTGTAATTTTGCTACTGTTATGAATCATAATGTAAATATCGGATATCTGAGATGCAGCTCCTGCGAAAGGGTCATTTAACCCCAAAGGGATTGCAGCCCACGGGCTGAGAACCACTGCCTTAGATGAACTCTATCCATTTACATAGATTGATGGTTTATATTATCTATTTTTAATTAAACTGGCTCCCACAGAACGGGAAGCAACTTTAAAAGGTTCTTGCAAAAAAGAAAAAGCGTGAGAAAATGCCAATGGCGCACAGTTGGAGTATGAAGGATAAGAACTTACTACAGACTGGTTGGGAAGCTGGCTTTAATAGGTTGACATGAGATTTGCATATCTGTATTAATAAAAACAAACTAAAATACTGATTGATTCTAAGCCTTATTAGATTCTTGGGAGCAGCCATATGTTATACTCTTCTTCATATGTGGAATCCAGTCACTCTTACATGCACGTGCATAAACAAATGCACACGTGGATACAGTATAATATGTAGAAAAGAGAACAAGAAAGGCTAAATATTGGGTGAGGAAGGACAGAGCGCAGGTAATAGGCACAACTTAGGGAAGAGGGTTTAAAGTTAATTGTTTTTCCAGTTCTAACTCTGTCATAGATTGTTTGTTGGTGGTGGTTTAAGTACATAAAAAATATCCAATATATAAAGTATACAATTCAGTGTGAGCCCCAAAGCTTCCATTCTGAATGGCCACTCAAACTGTATGGAAGATCATTGCTTCATGTGTGGTAGGGCACACTTTTAATCCCAGCATTTGGGAAGCAGAGACAGGCAGATCTCTGTGAGTTTGAGGCCAGTCTGGTGTACAGAATGAGTTCCAGGATAGCCGGAGCTGTGTAGAGAGACCCTGTCTCAAAGACCTGCTCCCTACCCCCCAAAAAATATTCATTGAGATGTATAGACTTTGGGTCTGGTTAATTCTGGTGTGTGATGATTTTTTTTTTATTTGCAACTGTTTTTGTTTGTTTTTCAAGACAAAGTTTTTCTTTGTTGCCCTGGCTGTCCTGGAACTCGCTCTGTGATCAGGCTGGCCTTGATCTCAGATCTACCTGCCTCTGTCTTTGGTAAGACTCTTCCTTTCTCTTCCCCAAACTGAAAATTGCATCACCCTAAGACCCAGTTCAAAGAAAGTGATTTTTCATGAAGATTTCCCCTCTCTGTTTTCCACAGTAATCTTCCTGGAACATGCCTGTGTATTAAGACGGTTTTCTCCTTTTGGCTTTTATGATTAAGTTCACCTGTTTGCCCTGATGGGTTGTAAACTTTTTGACTGTAGGGGTCTTGCCTTGCATTAGTCTCTTTAAAAATTATTTGCTTCTGCTTTGGAATAAAGAGACAGGTAGAGAATCTATTTTTAATTTTTTTATATAAAATGTTTTAATAGTTATCCTTAAACCATAGAGTATATATGGATTTGGAAAGGAGACCGTTCCAAACAARGATCAAGGGAGAACCATCGATTCTATGCCTTTTCTTTTGTCTGGTCACTCAGAAATAGTGTCATCAGCTGTGATGGCTGCTGCTTGCTGCCTCATGGTATTTTTATCCATGTATTCACCACAGTCCACTTTTCCTCCCACAGATATGTGAGCCCCCTTTTCACACAGTGATATGCCACATCTCTGAGGCCTGGNTGATATTCTGTGCCATGTTGTCTTTTGACTGACGTCACCCATTTGGAATACTTCTCTGGCCCCTGATCACCGTATTTCATTTGTTGCCAGAGAAAATATCGTGACTGGGGTTTTCCCTCCACCGTCTCACGACAGGGCCCTGACCTACTCGCTCACGTAGCTGAACACGAGGCAGAGATCATTCAAGAACCAAACTGCTTGCTGCATCAGACTCCTGTCTTAAAAACTGACGAAAGACCTGTAACAAAGGTCTTCAAAACACGGCTACGGACTTTTCCTGACATGCTGCATACCCCGCCCCGTCTTTAAATTAAAAAAAAAGTATTTATTTTTTTCTATTTATGGGTGTTTCACCTGCATGTATGTATGTGCATTCCTTTCATGTCTGGTGCCTTTCATGTGGAGGTCAGAAGAGGGTTTTGGATCCCCTGGAACTGGAGTTACGGATGGTTGTGAGCTACCTTATGGGGGTTCTGGGTATCGAACTTGGATCCTCTGCAAGAATAAGAGCTCCTTACTTGTTGGGGCATCTTCCCAGCTCCAGAACCCACAGTTTTTAAAGTCACTGTGCACCAAGTGCTCTGGGTGGTTCTCCCACTTCCAGAGCTTGGAAACCTCTGGAGACCAGAGAGCTGTGCAGATGCTGCGACAGAGCTGGGAAGGAGCCAAGAAGCAAACTGAAATCACTGATGTTTCAAAGCCGCATGCGTGCGTGCGTATCTTCTTGGAGCATGCTATTAGTTGTCATGTATACACCATGTAATAAATATTACCACAGTAAGATGAACACACTCAGTACCCATACTACCTTGTCTCTGTGAATCTGACATTCTTTGTTTTCTGAGATGCATACAACGTTAGTAAACACTTTAAAAAAATAGCCATTCTAATATATATGAAGTGTTTGTCCTATTGTGGTTTGGTTGCTCAAGGGTCTTTAGTCTGCTCTTAAAAGTCCATAGTTACCCAGTGTGCTGCTTTCTTGTGGGAATATTGACATGAGCAACAGTGGAAGGCTCCGTGGGATGGTGGCATAAAAACATCGTTGGGCAATCCTAGGTAGGTACCTAGTGGATTAGAGAGATAAAGAGCTTTTGGTAGTTTTAAAAAATTAAAAAACATTTAGAGGTGTGTGTGTGTTGCCCACATCGCTGTACATGTGTGGAGATCAGAGGACAGTCTATGGGAGTTGGTTCTTTCCTAACTGTGGGGAAACCAGAGTCATACTCCAGTTGTCAGAACTGTAGCAAGCCCCTTTTCACCTTTATCTGCTGAGCGGTCCCATTAGCCCGAGTTTTCTTTTTCTTAAAACAAGGTCTCATGCACCCCAAACTGGCCTCAGACTCGATAAATAGCTGAAGCTAGACTTGAACTCCTGATCTCTTCGTCTCCAACTTTTAAGTGGCAGGATTATAGGCATGTGCCACCTTGTATAGCTGATGCACAGGAAGACCTAAATGCCTGTGAATGGTTAGAAGTCATCTGTAATTACCGAGCAGAGTCCTGGGAGACTGTCTTGTGAGCTACTGTGATACTGGCCAGAGCATTCCTGTTGGCAATGATGGACTCTACACTGCTCAGCTGACATTCCTTACATAGAAAGACTAATTGAGGCTTGACAGGCTGTCTGCTTTCAAGCTGAGCTCTGCTCCATACTTTGTGCTGCTATGATGAAAAACAGATTCCTCCAGAGTTTTGAGGGTCAAATGACAGAGTATATACAAAAGTGTTTGGAACATTATAAATGGCCTCCTATAGGCAGGGGAAGCATAAAATCTGATTCTTGTGGTGTTGACTTGTGTCTCATATTTCTTTGTTAGCCATTTATGTTTTCTTTTGAGTACAGTTCCGTACATTTTAAAGGATAGCATATCCTAAGTACGGGATGTAGTTTTTCTCAAAGAATTGTAGATAGTAGTTGATAGTGGCTGTGTAAAACATTTAGCTGTGGTGTGGGTGGGGATGATGTGTGATCAGGTGATGCTCTGGAAGTTTAGTTAGTCAAGTATTGGAAGGACCTGCTTATAAGTGGGATGCTGCTGCATAAATATGGAAGTCAGGGCCTTAGGTAAGTGATGGCAAACTCTAAGTGTGGTACCCGGGAGACGTTTGATTTTAGGGGTATTTTAATCTCCTCCCAGGAGAGGTGTTGGTATTCCTTTGAAATATCTCAACTTAGATTAAAACTGAAAAGTTAAGTGTAGTTTGATGGTCTGGATGAGTTTGAATTTGTTCCTCTGTGGATTAAAAGGAAATGGATGAGAATAAGTAAAATTTAACTTCACGGAGGGCAAGCTTGCAGTGGATTGTAGTATTGTAGAGATTTACAAATCAAAACATGTCAGAGACGCAGTGTAATTATAGATGCAGGAGACACAGAAGCCATAAGTAGCCCTCAGATTGTCGACATGCATGTTTGATTTTATTTATTTATTTTGGGTTGCAGGAAACAGTTTTGCAGTCCAGGCTAGCCTCAGACTCACTGTCCACTTGTTTCAGGTCCCTCACTTGCCTACATTGCAGCTGGGGCTATTTCTAGCTGTAGTTTCTGATGTTCTTAACTTGAATGTGACTTAAGACAACCTTCTCACAAGGTGATTTGTCTTAAACAAACAGCAGTTCCCAAAGTGGGTTCCATGAAAAATTAATTTTCAGGGAACCGCAGGGCACCGCAGAGGGAAAAGAGTTTTGTAGTTAAGTAAATGCAAAAATCTGAGTTAAGCAAAGCATACCAAATGTGTGTGTGTGTGTGCGCGCACAGGCACGTGGTGTACACACGTGTGCATGTGTTCACATGTGTGTGGATGTACATCTAAATATGTATAGAGGCCTGAAGCTGATGTTGAATGTGGAATTAGTTACGTTCTATTGCTATGATGAAACATGTCCAAAGTGACTTGAAACAGGAAGGCTTTAATTGGGTTCACAGTTCCAGAGTTAGACGCCATGGTGGTGAAGCGAAAGCGTGGTGGCAGGAACCAGCTGAGCACTCTCACATCTCAAACAAGAGAACGTGCTGAAGATTGCTGAGGCTTTTGAAGCAAGTGCTGAAGATTGCTGAGGCTTTTGAAGCCTTAAAGCCGGCCCTATGACATGCTTCCCCCACCAAGACCACACCTCCCAGTTCTTCACCAACTGGGGCCAACGCAGTCAAGCATATGAACCTATGGGGGCTGGTCTCACTCTAACCACAGGTGTCTTCTTCCATCACTCTGTTTAGTTACTTAGGGTCTCTCGCTGAACCGAGAGCTTGCCAGTTCAGAGGAGTCCAGCTAGCAAGCTTGCCCCTGGGATCACCTGTGTCTGTCTCCCAAGTAATGGGATTGCAGGAGGCCACCATGCCTACCTGGTTTCTCGGAACTCCAGTATTCAAGCTTGTGTGGCAAGTTTTGAGTATTCTTCTCAGCCCCAAACCAGGTCTTTTTTAAAATGTCAAAACTTTTGAACACTCTAGTCTTATTCTCTTTCTAGATCTCTTAGAGGGCAAATAGAGAATTCATTGTTTTGCAAATGCATGGAGCAATAGATATTTTTTGCAAAGCATATTTTGTCAATGCTGGTTAAGTAGTTTGTTAGTATTTTAAAGCAAATCCAGCGCGCCCTTAATCCCAGCACTTGGGAGGCAGAGACAGGTGGATCACTGAGTTCAAGGCCAGCCTGGTCTACAGAGTGAGTTCCAGGACAGCCAGAGTTGCTACACAGAGAAACCCTCTCTCAAAAAACAAACAAACAAACAAAACCAGATATGTAATTTTGCTTCACAAACTTTGGTATACATTTCTAACTAAGGACTAAAAATCACTACTTTATTGTCACATAAAATTAACAATAATCTCTCAGTATTATCTTATTGTCCCCTAGATGTCATTTATTAACATTTTTCTTTGTACCAAGAGTGAATCAAATATTTGCATTTTACCGTGTGTTGATCATTTGCTCCTTCAATCTTTTTTTTTAGTACAGGAAAATACTATTTACTGCTCTTCTACACTTCTTGATCTGTAGCTGAGAATGTGTAGATTATCTTATATTCTGAAATCACTTTCATGTGGTGGTGTTTACGCTGTTGCTTTGTCCCTAGTTCCTGTAAACTGGAAGCTAGTTTTAAAGGGGTATAATCAGGGCTTGGTGAGATGGCTTACAGGTAAGTATATCTGCTGTCAAGTCCAATAACCCGAGTTTGATTCCTACAACCCATGCGGTGGAGAGAGAACTGACTTCTGCAACTAACTGTACTCTTAAGCCATGGCAGTCGCATGTACACATGCACACAAAATAAATAAAAATCTAATAAAGCCGCAACTAAAATCAGGATAAAAGTTTTTGGGCAAAAAAGAAAAAAATAGGTCCTAGACTATGTATTCTGTTCACCCCCATGATTTGGGAACATTTGGGTTTAGTAACTCATAAGCAGTAGCTTCTTAAAAGAAAATAGATAATGACTTAGCATCTGTTTGGAAGCTGATTTTATTATTAGCATGTCAAGGAGTTGCAAGTTGAACTGTTCCAAGTGTGATGAAAAGGCGTTTTGTATAGTCAGCCTGGCTTCTTGGGTGTAATAGTGTGCTGTACCCATGGCGTGTGTCTTTTGAGTAAGGTGTTTTGGGTGTTGAGCATTTTTGGTTTAATTCAAAATAACAAAGTACCTGAGTATCAATGATAAACTTCTGTTGTATGGTGGCTAATTTTCATTTGCACCATAGTTTAGAAATATGCATCAATTTTATCTATTATTATTACTACTACTTTTGTTTAGTTTGGTTTTTTGAGACAGGGTTTCTCTGTGTAATAGTCCTGGCTGCCCTGGAACTTGCTTTGTAGCCCACTCTGGCCTTGAACTCATAGAAATCCACCTGCCTCTGCCTTTCAAGTACTGGGATTGAAGACGTGCACTACAGTTTCCTAGCTTCAATTCTATTTTTACTAGATACAGTTTTTAATAATTACACTTAAGAGCAAAAGTTTAAGGAAATCCTCATGGTAGTAAATTTATCTGCATGTTATCTTGTAAATGCAGATGTATAAATCAAAGTTTTCATCATTGCTGATTTTGCTAATTTAATTTGTCATGTAAGTTTTTTTTTCCCCCTCTGTAGCCTTTTGAGTGCTTTTATGTCTGGAAAAAATTAAAGGAATGTGTGTGTTAATGAGGAATAACTTAACCACATATAAAGTAGATCTATATGATGAATGGCAACCTTCATAAGCCTTTGCCTGTACATTCTTGTATTTAATCCCTTAGCTGGCAGGAACTCTCCTTTATACATTAAAATCTGCCTTTTGGGAAGTAAAGTGCCTTGGCCATAGTAGGTTTTTTTAGCTATAACACTGTACTGCAAACATACATATATACTCTCCTTTCTCTCTTTTCCCCTTCAAGATTAGCATCCTGGGTGCAGTGGGTGTGTGTTGTTGTGCCCAGCTCCTCTTTTTTTCTTTTTGCCAGTGTGGGGCATCAAACCACAGACCATGCACTTACTACTACTGGGCTCTGCTCCCAACTGTAAGCTTATGACTTTGAAGTCATGTGAACCTTGATTTTGTGTGTAGCGATAATAGGAGACTTGACCTATTTCCATATTTGTAAAATGAGGATAGTAATGCCTGTTTTTTGGAGTTTGTGCCAGGATCAAACGTAAGACCCTATAAACTGCTTACTGCCAGACTTGGCTCATAGGTACCCAGGCATGTAGCTTCTCTCTTATCATTCCGTATTTTAAATTCAGCCTGATGGGTAAGGTGTTGGATAAAAAAATTAAATTTTTACTTATTTTACATCTTACTTATTTAGCATGAATGTATTTCTGTGTGTGGGGACGCCTGTGTCAGGGTGGGAGTGGGGGCCAGAGGACAACTTGGTTCTCTCTCTACCGTGTGGACCCCAGGGCTTGAACTCGGGTCATCAGGCTTGGTGGCACCTCTACTAACTGAGCCGTGTGTTTGGAGTGTTCTAAGAACTGATCGTTTAAGGGGGTTGAGGATGAAGCTCAGCAGTAGAGGATTCACTATATGGGGCTCAGCCCTCAGCTCGGGTGGGAGGGGAAATATTAATTTTATGTTTTTTTTTTTAAATTGAAGTCCACATAAGAACTTGGTTTCATACTCCTCTCTAAGGTGTTATCTTTACACAATTAGCTGTCCATACAGAAACTTTTGAACAGACCTGCAGGGTAGTTTTAGGTGGCGATTTATGGGAGAGAAGGGACTGACTGACTGACCAGAAGAGGCATTTTACTGTTGACTATTAGGAATACCCACCGCTAAGTAGCTGTCTGGTTTTTATGAAAACCCGTTTACCTACTGAGGCTGTGAGAACACCAGAGGCTTCTTGGACTTTGGTGGTGTTTTGCCCTGTGGTTCAGAACAGTAAATTGTATTTCATTTAGATGAAGCATTTCTACATACCACACCCCAGTCATGCGGATGTGTTTATTTATGGGGCAGTTGCCCGCCAGGACGGCAGGTTTCCCCCGAGAGCTGCCATAGGTGGGGGTGGTGGGTGAACAAGCCGCCTTGCAGACAAGGTGTCTTGTTAAAGACCATGTCTGGTGGCATTAGCTCTTCTGCAATTTGTCTCCAGATCTTTCTTTTTTTAAAAAAAAATTTAATTTCATTTTAATGTGCGTTGGTATGAGGGTGTCAGGTCCCCTGGAACTGGAGTTAGACAGGTCTGAGCCACCATGCTGGGAATTGAACCTGAGGTCCTCTGGAAGAACAGCCACTGTTGTTAACCACTGAGCTATCTCTCCAGCCCCTCCAGGTCTCTCTTATGCCACTGACTTTGGATCTAGCTCATATAAGGAGAATATGCACTAAGACGGGGCTTTTCACTGCTTTCTGCCCAGGTGCTGTCCATTCTCTGAGTGTGAACTGGGTATGCCAGTGGCACCCAAGTCCCAGCTGCACTTGAGGTCTTTGCCCCTTTCTCCCATTAACAGGTTTGTTAATTTTTCCCTTTTTAAATATTGCATTGAAGCCTGAGGGATCTCTCCACAGTCTGGAAGTCAGGCCAGGAGGAGTGAGGCAACACAACATACCTGCTCTCTCCAACAAGAAAAAGAGATGCCATTTCTGTAAGGATGGAGACTGAGTTCTGAGCCAGTGGAACTTAGGAAGAGAGTTCACCTTCATAGACTCCTTTGTTTCCTTCATTAACAGCAGCTTTAGTCAATCTCACAAATACGATGTTGATGCATTTTCAAAGGTCAGAGTCCTTATGCAGGTGTCATCATGCCACGCCCGTCATTGGTGTGGTTTGCCCTGGTTAGGGTTCCCCCTGCTGTAACGGAAGACCTTGATCTAAAGCACGTGCGTTTTGGGAGTGTTATTTGTCTTCTGCTTCCACATTGTAGTCCATGACTGAAGGAATCAGGGCAGGAACCTGGAAGGCAGGAGCTGATGTAGAGGCTGTGGAGGAGTGCTGCTTACTGGCTTGCTCCTCATGGCTTACTCAGCCTGTTTTCATATAGTACCAAGACCACCAGCCCAGGGAAGGCCCCACCCACAGAGCATACTCCCAGGAACTACTAATTAAGAAAATGCCCTGCAGGCTTGTCTGCTTACAGCTAGAGGCATTTTCTCAATCCCAGTGACTATAGCTTGTATCAAGTTGACATAAATTAGCCAGTACATGGTTCATATGTGTCATAGCTGGATACTCCCCTCCTTTGTAAGCTTGCATGATGCCTTCTGATACCATGAAAGGTGGTCCTCAGGGAGGGGTCATTCAGGTCAGTTCCATTTTAGGAGCCTCTGGGCCCTATGTTTGAAGTGTGTGGTATCGTCAGTGATAGGGACTTATTTTTCCACCTCCGGGGGCGGGGCAACCAATGGCAATAGCAATCATAATATTAGCAATACCCTATATTATTTTGGTAGTCTTTTGGATAACCCTGACCAACAACTCAATAAAGGGCTTCTCATGCCTGATCTTGGGGTTTCCTGTTAAATGGTCTTTGGCTCTTGCAGCCAATGACTAGCTTTTGCGGAGGGCCAGACTTGTGTCTTTGTCTGAGACAGTAGCACACACGGCCCTAGGGGAAGTTGACCAGGAGCTACTGCAGCAGGAGAAAGGGAGGAGGTGGTGGAGGAGGAGGAAGAGGAGTTGTTGGTTCTGGACTGGCTTCAGGGAGCAGAGAGGAGGTGAGGCCTGTGTAGGATTTTGCCAGGTGGGAGGGAGTGCTTTCTGGATGCAGGGAGCACAATGAGCAGAGGCTGGGAGGCATGAAAACAAGTCATGCCTCAGGGGTTTGTTCTAGAACAGACGGTGCCTGGCATTTGGATAGAGGGGCTGGGAGGGGAGAACCAGATTGCAGAGGCCTTGCACGCCAGGCTAAGATGTGTGGAGTTGCTCCCACGTGCAAGCGATAGCTGTCAAAAGCCTTTCGGCTGGGAGGTGATGTAATCAGATCTGCTTTGGAGCGAACCCTTGGCAGCGGTGGTGTCGGAGGAAAGGAGGCTGGCTTGGGGACAGGTGGGTGGCGGGGCACTCCATTAGGCTTTTGAAGTAGGTCAGGTGAGAGATGACATTTAAGGCCGGCAGACGAGAACGGATGGCAGCTGAGTGCCTATTAGCTTGTGGAGTGTTCATCAAGGGACTGCTGCTCACCTGGGCCAGTTAGGATTTAAACAGAGGTTGCTGTCCCATGCTCCTGTCCTCTTAGAACAGAGTGTCCAAGAACACTATTCTGCAAACCGGGTTTTCAGGATGCAGCTTGTTTTTTTCAGGAGCCCATGGACTGGGCAGTGTGGAATCCACAAACAGGAACTCAGCAGAGGAGTCAGCTGGGACATCAACGGGGAAACCGCGCAGTGCCACAAGAGGACTGGGTAGGGCCAGGCTGAGCCTTTCTTTTGTGTGCCCGTATTTGCTCTAGATGATATGGCTGGTTTCCATTGGTTGCTGTGAGTCTGGATTTTTTGGAAAACTGTCCATTTGGGAATTTGATGAAATACCCCTTTTCTTATTTCTAGGAAGGTCAGACTTGAGGGGAGCATAGTTTAAGCTTCTTTCTTCGTTACTTTTCCTTAAGCACCCCTACCTGGTAACGAACCTTGAGACACAGGGTCCCTCACTGAAATTGGAGCTTGTGAAATTGGCTAGGCTGGGGCCAGTAAGCTCCCCAGAACTACCTTGGTCTCCCCATTTCCTGACTGACTGAACCATCTCCCCAACTTCTATTTCAGGAACTTTTTATAGCCCCTTAAACCATATGGTGTTGATTTTTGGTTTTAAGAAAATAATCACCTAGGAAAATGATTCATTTTTATGATCTTGGGTGCATTTATGTGGAATTTTGCCAAGGTTGCTCTTTTAAAAGTATTTGGATAAACAGTCAAGAGCAGCAAGCCCTCAAAATCAGAATTTGCTTTGCCTTTTTAGTGGGCTTTCAGCAAGAGATTTCTAGGAAATGAGATTCCTGTTTTTCTTGCTTACAGAAGAGAAGTTGAAGCTGAGTGTTGGTGGCACAGGCCTTGAATTCTAGAACTTGGGAGACAGAGAAGTTAGGTAGATCTCTGTGAGTTCGAGGCCAGCCTGGTCTACAGAGTACGTTCCAGGCTGTCCACAGCTACATAGTGAGCCGGTATCTTAGGGGAAAAAGCTGGAGTTTTGGAATCCTGGAAAGGAGAGTGAGAATGAGGAGTGCTGTATATTCTGGGTTATTCGTTTGCCCAGGAATGGCCTAGGTTGTTCTGGACTAAACATTTGAAATAAGACTAAAGAGCGCTTGTAGCATGACACAAGGCCCTGAATCTGGTTCCTCCCACAACAAAAGTCACTGATTTCAGTCTCTTCTTCCCCCAGAGTAACAAAAAAGCACTCAATTCTTTGAAATCTGAGTTTTAAAGTCTAGTCACCTCTTATTATACATTGGTTTATTACTAGGGACATCCAGTCCCTGCACTGATTGTCATGTGCGACTCTGCCAGATTGAGGCTTTGAAGCCAGGCGACTGTGGTAAGGTCCCAACCCAGTGCCTTGGTCCCAGTGACCTGAGCAGATTGCACAGCTTCCTGGAGCTTGCTCTCTGGGGATCTGGGGTGTGGCTACTTCTGAAGTTTGTTTTGGGAATGGAGTGTGGTGAGGGCCTAGACTTCAGTTTAAGGGCGGGAGGCAGCGGAGGCTGACTGGGTATCTGTCTCCCTTACTCCGAGAGCCTGCTTGTTCTGCCAGCAGTGAGTATGGATGGGCTGACTGTGTGCTGCTGTTCCTTGCTACCTTCTGTGCCTCCTCCACAGTCGGGAAGAAGTCTCTGATTTGGGTGTGGCTCTGGTTGCTTGGAGTTGATAATGGGTCTGTATGTTTTCATTTTTGTCTTTCGCTGGGACCTGGCTGCCCACAGTGATAGTTGCTTCTTTGGTCCTCCTAGCCAGCAAGTTTTTAATTAACTCTTGCAAGTCAGACCAGTTTCTTGTTCATTTTTCTCATGCTGGGGAGGGAGATGAGCCTTCTAACTTTCTGTCTCAATGACAGGGCTTCTCAGCTCCCAGCTCCTCAGTTCCCATTCTGACTGGTAGAGGACAGGTAGAAGCTTTGTGTGGTTGGTTGCTCATTCAGTCAATTAGAAAGTTATAAGATACTAGTTGAGAATATACTTGGGGCCAAGTGTTTATTCTTTTTTTGTTGTTGTTGTTGGATTTTGAGACATTTATTTATCTATCTATTTATTTATTGGTACCTTTGGAGTCTGTCCTGGAGCTTACTCTATAGACCAGGCTGGCCTTGAACCCAGAGATCTGCCCATTTCTGCCTCCCAACTGCTGGTATTAAAGTCGTGCACCACCACCACTAGGCTCCAAGTGCTTATTCTTAAAACGTTTAATTTGGCCCTCCCAGGACCTTAGCATTCTCACCCACGGTGCCTGTTTTGTAGGTGATCATGAACCCTGACCCTACCCCCGCCCCTTGTGGCACTAACTTTACATTCTTGCTCTGCCCATTTCTGCCATGTACTCTCCAATAGGTGTTTGCAGGGATTGCGGTGTCTGTTCCACAGGGATCCACTTTTAAATCCTTACGGGTTCTGGTTCTGAGGTCCTTCGCAGTGAGTGGTATGGGCCTACAGATGTTGTGGAGATGGAGTGTGGGGAGGAAGAGTTGGGAAATGAAGGACTGTTTATGGGGAGAGCTGACTGGTGGGTTAAGCTCAGCTGCTGAAGATGGCGTGCCCTTTGGGTTTTGAACCGCCCTCCCCACAGCCCTTGTCTAGATATGCTAAAAGCAGGGGTGGGGGTTAGTTACAAAATTTGTTCACAATATGTCCTAAATGAAGGGTCACTCTTCCCAGGTGTTTCAAATTTAGATTAGCCCTTCCAGGTGGGTTGTCATAAAACAGCAGTGTGAGCAATGGGCAGGGCTATTCAGAGCTCTTCCAGTTTGAGAGGGGCGGGTGGGTTGTTGGAGGAAGGCAGTCTTGAGACAGGAGCCCTGAGAGCCTGGTGTGTGGTGTTAACTGGTGGGCCTCATAGACCTTGCCAAAGAACCGAAACGTGGCTTTGTAGGTGATGGACTCTCTGAAGGGCTTATGGAAAGGGACTTGCTTAAATTTGTGTAGATTGAAGATAGGAAGGGGCAAAGATTTAGGAAGCGCAGAAGGGAGGCCTGGAAGCCAGTGAGACTCTTGTATGGTTAAGATAGTAACTTGGTCTTGGCTAGGAGTGGGGCATGGAGAGTATGAAAAGGTGAAATCAGCTTGATTGATAGGTATATAAGGGGAGGAAGCAGGAGCCATTTAGAGTACTGTACAAGATTTCAGTATAAATAATGCTGAAGGGGAGCACCAGAGTGCGAGAGAAGGATGCAGGCGTAGGACAGATTCTCCCTGCTGGAAGTGTGAGTTTGGGGCATTTAACACTAAGATACCCATGCAGGTCTAGGTGGAGTTCATGAGATGCTGGATGTTGGCCACAGGCTTTAGAAGCACAGTAGAATAAAGAAGTCAGGACTAGAGATGAGAAAACAGCTTAGGGGTTCGGATGCAGTACCACGATGAAATGTTAATAATACCTACATGTAAACTTCTGGTTAAAACGTAAACGTAGAGTTTACTATTTAATAACACAACTCAAAAGTCAAGAGTCTGGGGCGGGAGAAAGCCTTGCCTTTACAGGGCCCTTTGTACTATACAGCTGTATTTTTTTTTTTTAGACGTTTAGAGGAAATACTGTAAAAATACTGTAAAGAAATGATTAATGGTGTACATTATCAGGTGAGCCGGAAACCAAGCGCAGAACACAAAAATAACCCATGCTGCAGTCTGTGATGCTATTATGCATAATTTTAGGTTACTTCATGCTCTGACAATAATACCATTCATGGGGGGTTTAGAGTTCCCACCTTTCACATACATTATTTCAGTCAGAATTAATCACGCCTCCATCTGTGCTCGCAGCAATTAAAATATTTTAAGAATTATAAATGTTAAATGATGCTTGGTAAAATTTGGGAACGGGGAGAAAAGAATACCATTATGTGTTTAAGGCGGCAGCCATGACTTCCTTCCCTTCTAGCTGCCGTGTGTCTTTAGGAACACAGTTGCAGCCAGCTTGCGTGACTTAGGGACTTTTGTCTCACAGGGCTTCACGGAGTTTTCCAGATGTTTTCAGTGTCTGGGTGCTCGCTTGCACCCCACTCTCCTCCTGCTTGTATTGTATCCCAGTTGGTTTTGGCTGTGTTGCTCTTCTCTCTCTGGGTGCTTGGGGCTGGCATGGCCTCTTTGCCTTCAGAATCAGGGCACAGAGAAAGATCTCAGCAGGCACTCTTGAAAGAATAGATGCTCGTTTTAGGCTTTATAGACACTGTAAGGTGTGTGTGTGTGTGGATATTTTGGGCCGTTTTCAGCCAAGAGGAGATTTGGAAAAAGAGTTACCTGCAAGATGTTGGACTCAGGCATTCTGCTGACCTCTGGCCCAGCAGCCTCCCATTGTCCTTGAAATCAGAATCTTCCAGAGGTTTCACTGTGGTTCAGCATGATTCAGCATGGAGGATGAGTGAGACGCGTAAGAGCTGTCTTGTGTTCTGCTGCTGCTGAACTGGGCTCATGCTTCAGCAGTAAGGTTGCTTCAGCAGCAAGGTTGAGCTGTGTGACCTTGAGCCTTACAGTCCTGGTGTGACAGGTTGCACAGGTGTAATGTATTTGGGGCACCTGTTTGCACAGGACTTTTGTAAGTTTGGATGCTAAGGACCGTGGTAGTCACTTTTCTGTTGCTGTGGTCAGATGCCATGGCCTTGCCCAATGCAACCTAAGGAAGAACGAGGATATTTTAGCTTGTGTTTGCAGAGATTAAGGGTTAGTGATGGCAGAGTGGAGGCACAGTGGCTGGAGCAGGATGCTGAGAGCCTACGTCTGTGAACTGCTAGCTCAGGGCAGAGGGAACAGCTGCAAAGAGCTTTAGACTCTCAAAGTGACATACTTCCTCCAATAAGGCCATTCTTCCCAAGCCTCCCCAAATAGCATCTCCCAGTAGGGACCAAGTGTTCAAATACTTGAGCCTATAGCAAATGTCCTCGTTTGAGTCAGTCCTGGAACTGGAGAGGTGGGACCTGGCAATCTGGATGGTGCTCACTGAATACTAATGAAAAGAAATCGTTGATTAAAAAGAATCCCTATGTTAGTAGGGCTCTGGGAACATGAGAGCTGTCTTCCAATGTTGGGAGGACCAGTGGGGACAGTTCTGCAGGCAATCTGTCAATATGTATTAATGCAAACCGTTGAAACAGAAATCCTGGTTCTAGAATGACATAATTGTACAAGTGCACACAGTTGTATCACATAGATGGTTATCACATTATTTAGTACCAAAAAGTTGGGGGAAATGTTCATTTCCAGAGCAGAGTTGGAGGAGAAACACGTCACCCATATGGTGCAATGCTTGACCGTCATGGTAACTAAAATATTTTACTAGTAGTAGGATGGCTAATCTTGGTTATTAACTTGGCATTTCTGGGAAGAAGGGCCCTTAGTTGAGGAATTGTCTGTATCAGATCGGTTTGTGGGACGTTTTCTTGATTGCTAATTGATGTAGGAGGACCCAGCTCTCCCTGTGCAGAAGGGCTGGGCTCTCTAAGAAGGGTAGCTGAAGATGAGCCTGAATGCTTGTGAGTAAGCTTTCGCTCCTCCACGGTCCCTGCTCTAGTTCCTGCCTTCAACAATGGACTGTGTGCTGGAAGTGGAGGTGAAGTAAAACCCTTTCCCCTCTATTGCTTTTGGTAAGCATTTTATCACCATGACTGAAAGCAAGCTAGAACAAGAAGGCAGCTCTGTCCAGGGGGAGAGAATGAGAACAGGGACATAACCTCTCCTAGGGATGGTTGAGGGGAAGGTTTTTATTGTAGATGTGAGGGGAAGAGTCCAGACAAAACTGGGCCATGAGAGTAGGTGGAGTTTGGGGCAGAGTAAGAGTGGAGAAAGAAGAGAGGAAGACTTAAGACCCACAGGGCGAAGAGAGCAGGGAGAGGGAGGGAGGGAACCAAGAGGACAAAAAGAACCAAGAGAATGCACCACCAAAATGGCCAGTTTTTATAGGACTAAGAAGCTGGGGGAAAGGGAAGCCAAGGCCTTGGGCTGGAGAGGTTTAGGGTTGGGGCAGGAGAGAGGGCTGAGTGAGAGGAGCTCAGGTACTGTGTGAGCCTGGTGGCCAGCATGTGCTTTGGTTTGTTAAATAGGCACCACAGTTGGTCATTTGTCCTGAGTGACAGAGGAAGCCCAATGGACTGACAGGGCAGGTGTCTTCTGTGTACTGTTGAGGTGAAAAGCCGCACCTCCCAGCTTGATCCATGTGGGTGTCCTTCCTATCCGTCATTCTACTTTCTGTGGTTCAGAAGTGCACCATCAACTGAAATGCCTAGTATTTACCTTGATTTGTTCAAGAGGGGCAGACACATTTACAAACTTTTATTGTAGTGTTGTAATTGTTAGTTATGGTTGTTAATCATTTACTGTGACTAATTTATAATAGGGGTCTCTGTGTGTGTGTGTGTGTGTTAAGAAAAACAAAATGGGTAGACTTTGGTGCTGAGGGTTTTTTGTATCTGTTGGGACTCTTTGGAAGTATCCATTGGAGGAGGGGGGCTTATTAAATGACACCATCACATTTATTTTTTAAAAGTATGCATTACATATCTTTTTAAAATTGTAGTTTTTGTGTGGGTGAGTGCATGCATGTGAGCGTGTGAGTACCACAGCAGGCATGTGGAGGTCAAAAGGTCACCTGACCTGTGTCAAGTCCTCTCTTTCTACCAAGTGGGCCTTGGGGATCAAACAGATTGTTAGGCTTAACAGCAGGTGACTTCACCTGTTGAGTCATCTTACTAGGTCTTGCATTGTGTATCTGTTACATATTTACACTAAGCCAAGATATTGCCCATTTGAGCACGCCCGCGCACACACACAGATAGAGATAGAAAGAATCCAGATGATATTTGATTGGTATGATTGAGTAGTTTTTCTTTAAAAAAAAGCATTTTGTACTGTTCGTCATCACTTATACATTCCATAATTATATATTTTATTTTAATAAGCACAAAACATTTTTTTCCTCAGTCTTAAAAAAATGAACCTAGCCAGGAGTGGTGGTGTACACCTTTATAGTCCCAGTACCCAGGAGGCAGAGGCAGGTGGATGTCTGTGAATCTGAGGCCAGCCTGGGCTACAGAGTGAGACTCTGTTTCAACCAACCAACCAACCAACAAACCAACATTTTTCCCTCCCAAGTTTCACCTTAAAATTTCTTATTAAATTTTAAATATTAATTTTCAATGCCCTCTTTAGGATTGTCTTGTCCTGAGTGTGGATAAGATGCTCAGTTGTGACAGATGATGTTGGGATGTCTTTGAGTGCCTGAAAGTACAAGGAAGGGAACTTGTCTCTTCACCCACCTAGATTCTTCTTGGGCTGGGCTACATGTCAAGCTAACACAGAACAGGTTAGTAGGGGACAGCCACGTTACATGTATGAGCATAAGACTGTCTCACAGCAAGAGAGGAGTGAGGTCATTGATGCTCATGTAGCATAGTAGGCATGGAGGCTTCTAGTGGGTGGCGGAAGCCGCCTCAGGGTGGCTGGAGACTACCTTCTAACGCAGGTAAAGCTTCTGGTGTAAAGATAGCTGTTGGGAGCAGCTTTCTTACTAATGGACCTGTCCTGTTTAGATGTCCACTCTCTTTCTGAAGGACAGCTCAGGACACGTGAAGAGGTGTCTTATGGTAGTCTTCTGAAGCCGTTTTTTGGGGAGGCACCTCCTGAGCCTCACAGCAATATCATTCTCTGTCATGTAATGAATGTGTAAAAGATGAAGTCATTTTAATGTCAGAAACTTTCCCATTGGCACAGGCAGAGCCTGTACTACACAGATCTAATTTTAGCCAGAGAGATTCTGTCTCAGAACATCAGCAATTATAAACTGGCAGGAGCTGGCCTAACCTTTTTTATTTTATGGTTTGTAGATCAAGAAAGTTACTTTAATTATTTCTGCAATTAGGTGAGGAGCAGAGTCTTTAGTAGGGTGTGGCAGGGGTGGACGGGAAAGCAAGGGAAGGGAGTGATGATGTTTGGAGGTACAGACTTAGTTAACCCTCCCCGGAGAGGAAGCAAGAGCTCAATGTCTGCTTCGAGTTGAGATTTTTTTCTTTGATACAGGGTCTTGTATAGTTCAGTCTGGCCTGGAGCTTGCAATCCCCCTGCCCTTGTCTTTAGTGCTTTGGAAATGGAGAGTATTATTTTTGGCTATTTCTTGATTTTTTTTTTTTGAGATAGGATACATCCATTCTTGAACTCTTCCGTGTAACTCCTGATCCTCCTGTTTCTACCTCTTGAGTGCTGGGATTACAGGTATGCACTGCCCATGCTTAGCTAGGCTTCATATTTTAACCTTGAGATCTTGGTATTATGTATAAGTTATTTTTGGGGAGAAAAGCATATTTCTTGAGGAAGGAATAGATCTGATATATTTTTAAGCTTTATTTATTTCTACCTGTGTATGTGCCTGCATGGTTATACATGTACTAAGAGCATTTGAGAACCCTTGAGAGTCAGAAGAGGGTGTCTTATCCCTTGGAACTAGAGTTACTGGCAGTTGTAAGCTGTCATCTGGGTGCTGGGGGGCATTGAACCCAAGGCTTTGTGCATTCTAGGTAAAGACTGCCATTGAGCTGTGAGTGGGTGTGTGCTGACTGGGCCTTTCCTCACTGGTTGTGAGGAGAAAGAGATGGCACATGTAACACACACTGCCTCGTCTCACTAAGTGCCCAGCACATACAACTTCTTCCCAAGCTTTCACAACTCCATAGTTTCCCTATGTTGGTAGTACAGCATGTCTGTATGAGGTCGGCCTGTATTTCTGTCCAGCCTTGTGTCATCTGGGACTAGAGGTAGCTGTCTACTGGGCTCAGTGCTGTGCACTGAAAGTGATTGAAAGTGTTAGGCTTGGCTTCCCTTAAACCTTCAGCAGAATGGAAGGTTCCTGTGTACCACCGGGGCAGTTTCTGGTACAAAGCATGTTTTGTAGAGGTGGGGTGTAAATTCCAGCGGCAACGTAAAAATTTTAATCCCGGTATCAGCCACTTGAGCTTTATTAGCTCCCATGGAGGTAGATACCCACAGGTAATCTTCTCTTTCCTTCCAGGGCATGGCCAGGAGGCAGGTGAAAGACCCATTGTTGATGTTCCGGCCCAGGTTGGGTTCTTGTGGAGTGGATAATGAGACATCTTGTAGGCTAAGGAATGCTTCTCTTCCCTGCCTTCATTTAAATCTTTCCTGTCCTTTAAGCTCCACGTGTCTTTGGATACTCTCCAGACAGCCCCCAGTTCTGCCCTTGTTCTCTATAGGAAGCAATATTGCACCCCTGCCCTGTTCCTCCTGGGTGACAGCGGACCTGAGCATATGCCCTTTGGACCTCTGCTCTTTGTTCCATGCCTCTGTCTAGCTTTGCTCTGGAGACTGGAGTTCAGGGCACAGCTGCTGATTCTATCCCCCCCCCTTTTTGAGGCAGGGTCTTTCTTATGTAGCAAGACTGGCATGGAACCTGCTGTGTAGACCTGGCTGGTGTCAAACTCACAGAGATCCACCTGCCTCTGCCTCCTGGGTGCTGGGATTAAAGGCGTGCAAAACTGAGCTGGTTTTATTCTTTGTAGAGATCAATACTTCATATCTTAGAAGAATCTCCTGTATGGTTTTCCACATAGCAAACAGGCTCCTTAATTTTAATTTAAAGAGAGGGAAAATAAGGAGCATAAAAATAACTCAGTATGTGTCCTTCAATGTTTTTCTTTCCACAGACATATGCTAAGTGGTATGTCATTCTTTTTTGTTATTTGGCTACATATTTTTTTTAATACACAAGTGTGGTATATTTTTATCACATACCTATATATTCAAATGGTTCCCAACAGTTGTGTGTAATTTGTTTTTTAGTCTCTTAGGAATGAATAGCATTTAATTTGTAACTATTATTCCTGAATTTAGGTAACATTGTGATGAAAACTGCCCTTCAAATTTTATTGAATATCTTCCAACCATTAAACTGCTTTAAATGCACATAAAATGGCTAAATCTTTATAGCTTGTTCATCTTTTTAATATCTGAGAAATCTCTGCGTTCCAGAACTGAGCTAGGCTCCGGGTGATCCTCCCAGGTCTAAGAGTTATAGCATTGAGGGTAAAGCACAACATGTGTGTTCCCAGGAGTGTTTCATGGGCTGTACATAAGCACTTTAGTTAGGTTAGGCACGAGAGAATGTCAGTGTATTCAGCTCAGACCCTTGACAGTAGCTCTCTGTGAATGTGGGCTCTGTGTGTTAATGAGCAGACTATGATGGGAGAGTCTAGCTGTGACTGTGACCCTGAAGATTGGGACACCAGGCACAGGGACCTAGTTCACTTTGAGAATGGTATTTTGAGTATAAATCTAAAGGAAAACACATTGTACTATAGTTGAAGTTACATGGGGTATGGGTTAGCAGTTCTGGGGTTCAGTTACATGTACATGGATTAAGGGATGTTGAAGTAAGCAAGGAAGCAGGCTGGGATGTTCATTGTCTGGTTGTAGTGATTGGGGAGCAGGCCTGTTTTTCGTTCCGCCCGGCTCCTGCACGGCTAGCTTATACCCAGAAATAACACACAAATTGTATTCATTTA